>JALBYZ010000650.1:0-19486 GCA_038050575.1 Globisporangium mamillatum
TCGACTTGGAGGGCTACCAGGTGGCTGCGCCATTCGACGAGTACGCCGACTACACCAAGGATCTGTATGCGCTATCGCTGAGCCTAATGCCGCTTTCAAGCACGACTGTCTGCGGATTGTTCCATACTGGCGAGAGTTCGGGTGCGATGATGCAATTTACAGACACGATTGCTGGCGCAAACCTTCTCAAGTTTGGTGATGTTGGTGGCAGTGCAGACAACAGCATCGATCTGGACTGCGTCAAAGCCGCGCTCTTGAGCATGACCTCGCGCTTCCAGGGTCGAGCTAGTTTTCTCAACCCGGACTTTGTTCTCGAAGAGCTTCTTGCCCAGAGCTGCAAGAAAGGGAGCACGTACGGCGTGTTCCTGCCCCGAAGATCTTCGTAGCCGTCTTGGTGCGACTCCAGTCGCCTCGATGGGGAAGCGCTGTTCTGGATTGCTTGAGGAACGTGTGCTACCTGTTTATCGCAGATTCAACAGAGTATGCCGAGCTGGAGCGTTCGCTCAAAGTCCTGTTCATCGGCTACAAGTTGCCAAACATCACCTTTGAAATCCCGCCACCACCAAGTCCGTCGTCAGTCGCGCTGGCGTTGCTGGCGCAGAAGAACGACAGCGGCATCCTGGCGCTGCTGTTTGCGAAGCTGGCGGTCCAGGACAAGACGTGGGCGGATCTACCAAACATCCAGTCGCTGGACTACTTCCGCGCGCGGTACATGCTGCAAGCAATCCAGGTCGTGTCGAAACAGAACATCCAAGACATCTGATAGCGCTGATGAACTGACGAGAGAGAGAGATAGGATGGATGAGTCGAGTGATTGGGCGTAGGATTTGAGCACCGGAAGAAAGTGTGGACTGATTTAGTTTAATGAAGTTTGTATCTTAACTCTAAACACATGCATGCTTTCACTTCGTTCCTCTGGTATTCAGATTCTCAGTTTCTAAGTAGTTTCTCCAACTTTTTTCACAACTATGAAAACAAATTGCGCACGAGCTCCGCGGCAACCTTACACTAGTACTTGACAAACTTCCTCGAATACGCTCGGAGGTCACCAGCACCGCACATAGCGCTCGTCAAAAACTGAGGTAACAAATACGTCTTCCTTCGAAATAGTACTTCGAAGTTCCTTCTATTCCAGCAATCCACACACATCTGCACTCTAATCCCAACGAATATCGTGGACGTTTTGCTTTGTCAGCACCTGGATCGCCTGCAGCATGTACCGCGCGCGGAAGTAGTCCAGCGAGTGAATACTCGAGACGTCCGCCCAGGACTTGCTCTGCACCATCAGCTCCACAAACAGCAGCGCCAGGACGCCGCTGTCATTCTTTCGCGTCAGCAACGCCGGCGCGATTGACGACGGACTTGGTGGCGGCGGTGGACTGAAGTTGATACCTGATGGTACTTTGTAGCCGATGAACAGGCCGCTCATCACTTGCTGCAGCTCTGCATAGTCTGTAGCGTCCGAGGAGTACAGGAAGCAAATGCCCTTTGTGCGGTCCAGCACGACGCCGCCCCAGCGAGTCGATCGAAGCTGCACTACGCCAGCTACAAACTGCTTCGGAGACAGGAACGCGCCGTACGTGCTTCCTTGCTTGCAGCGATCTGCGGTCTGCCTCTCGAGCATGAAGCTCGGACAAATGAAGCCCGTGTTCTCATGGAAACGAGAGTGCATCGCTAAAAGCGCGGCTTTGACACAGTCGATGTCAAGTCTGCTGTCTGCGCCGCCAAATTTGAGGATACTGGCGCCTTGGATCGTCTCCGTGAACCGCAGCGGGATGTTGTTCAGCGCGAGAGAGATTCCGGCGATCACGGTGTTGGAAAAGGGCATCAACCCCACTGACAAAGCAATGAGATGCTGAGAATGCACACAAGAAATAGATGTTAGTAGCTGAACAAACACGTTGACACCGACACATCTCACGCTTACTCTCAACTAGTACGACGTACCTTCGTGTAGTCCACGTACTCGTCAAACGGCGCAGACACCTGGCAGTTCTCCAGATTGGTGGACGAGACGATCCAGTCGAGAACCCTTCTCGCATCGGTTATATTGCGACGCGCTAAGTAGAACCGCGTCATGAGCAGTAGCTGGCGTGAGCTCAGCGTCACGACCCTTTCTGCCCCCGTCATTGTTGAAAGACTCGGCTCGTGAACCGTGAGCTTCACGCCCACCTGGCGAGGGTGTAATCCTTGGGCGTGACAGTACTCAATGATGCCGTCCACACAGCCAGTGATCACGTATTGCGGCAGTACAAAGTCCAGGTCGTCTAGTTTCTCAAGCGGTGGGAGCTTGAAAATGTCGTGCGCAAACCCCGAGATGGTTCCTGGGAGTAAATCCACTGTAGCACAGCCCATACGCACAATCTGATCATAATGTTAACGCAGTTCGTCAGCCAGAGGACCTGACTAGGAATGCGTTTCAGATAAAAGTGTTCTCACCTCGCTGTGGATGTGGTTGTAGCAGTTGGACGCGTCCAAGAGCACCCCCAGATGAGAGAGTTTCACCTTGGAACCAGGTTTCATCTTCGCTTGGAAGACTAACTCAGGCTCTGCAGCGATCTCAGCTTCAGCACTGTCAGCTACACTTGTTAGGTTGGTGCCATCTACTCTCCGTCTCTTGCTCCGTCTGGCACCGTCACCGCTATCGGAATCAGAATCGGACGACACTTCGACGTTCTCAGCTTCCTCGACGCCCTGCTCATCAGCTGCGTCGTCATCGTCTTGGTGCACACCAGACGCGTTGCCGCCTGCCTGCTTGGCTTTTCTAAACTTTGCAGCAATGTTATAAATGTCCTTTTTCGTCAGCAAACATTTCTCGCCTACATGGAACAACCACATAACAGCAACCACCAACCAATTAGCTTCCTTCTACATAAAGAGCACATTGTTTGTGTGCGTTTAGCAAACGCAACGTACCGGTCGTCTCGCGCATGATCTCCGTGATGCGTGCGAGGATCGTCTTGCCCATCTCGCCGCGCGCGCTCATGGTCTCGACCACCCGCAGCAGTGCCGGGTCCGTGATCTGCCGGTGCTCCGAGTACGAAAAGTACTGCTCTCGCCCGATCGGGTGGTTGTGCGAGTCCGACACGTGCGCGTCGATGAAGTAGCTGTTCGTCCACGGATCCAACTTGAGTGTCGCGTTCATTCTCGCCATGCAGCCTGTGTGGCGCACCGCCGCGCGAGACCGCCGCCCTGCGCCTCGGTGAACCTGCGCGCTGCCTCCGTGCGTGCAGTGGTACCGCTTCGAGTAGAATTCGTGCTCCTCCGGAAGCAATGCGGGTGTGTCGCTCCTCGAGGTGAGTATCCGGTTGCGCTTCGCGACGCTCACGGAGCTGCGCCTGCGGAATGGCTGGTACGTCGCGCGGCAGAACTCGCTCATGTACTCGTGGAGCTCGTCCCACGAGCTGAAGCGCGATGGGAAGTGCTCGCGCTTGTCACGGGCGATACCTCTACCAGCGAGATAAGCGGAGACGTTAGTGCTACCATCACTGGCAAAGCCAGAGCCAGAGCCAGCGGCAGCAGCATCACTTGTCGTCGTTGTCATAGCAGTAGCAGCAGCAGTAGCTGCAGGGCCAGGGGGTCCCTCGTCAACGTCTGCGTTGCCGTCTGTGTTGCTGTCATCAACACTTGTCAGGTACACGACTGCAGGCAACAGGTCCGGGGGAGCGGTGGCGCTGGCGTTCACAAGCGGTTGGCTTCCGCTGTCGCCACTGCCGGCGTCTGCGCTGGGCGGCGATGAGGGCTGTTGCGTGTGCTCCGCCATTTTGTTCCGTTCAAAAAATGTCTGGACAATTTAATTGTGAGTGATGGTTATCTAAATTGATATCAACTTAAATCCTGTTAAGAGGAAAGCTCATTTATCCGGAAATGAAAACTGACAACCAAAAATCGACCAGCAAAATAAAAATTGGAGGTTTCCGAAAAAGCATTCATTATAAAATTGAACATCCCTACAGTATTGCATGAGTGCTTGAAAGATTACTTGAGAAATCTCACTTGCCATCTCCATTGTTAAGGATGCAGATGCTGCGGGGGATGGCGGCGGAACACGCTGCTAACGCATCTCTACCAGCGCGCAAGCACCCTAACGCAGTTGCCCCAGTTGCTGCTGCCGCATTTTCTTCTTCTTTCCCTTCAAGTGTCGCTGCCAGTGCCACCGCAGGCCCTGAGCAGCAAATGGTAGCCCGCCAACGTGACGCCGAGGAAGGCGAGGGGGGGGAGGACGACGGCGACGAGAACGACACTGGCGAGGATGTCAAGAGCCACGCCGAGAGCTTTCCCGCGCGGTTCCCTTCCTGGGAGGCGCTGGAAGCGTTCATAAAGGAGTTCAAGGATGTGACGTACCAGATGTTCCTGCTGGGCTCGTCCACGATCGCGGCGCAGCACAACGCCGTGCTAAAGAAGCGCAAGTGGCACAACGCGGAGCGCGACCGGGAGCTCATCCCAGCCGACTGGAAGTGCCAGTACTACCGGCGCGTGTTCATGTGCGTGCACGGACCCGAGCGCCGACGCAGTCGTAGCAAAGGCGTTCGCAGCCGCATCGCGGTACGCGACACGGGGTGCACGGCGAGGCTCACGGCGCTCGTCAAATTTGACGCGACTGCGCGGCGCCACTACATCCACGTGAAGCTCTTCGGGTGGCACAACCACCCGTGCACTCGCGAGCAGTACTTTGCGTACGCGGAGAACCGGAAGATCACGGAGCCGGCGGTCCTGAGCAAAGTGCAGCGGCTGATGGACCAGGGCTTGCTGGCGTCGGCGATCCACAAGCGTATCCTGAAGGTCATGATCGCGATGAAAGGTGAGGAAGTAGTTCAGCGGTGGCCTTCGCTAGCACACAGTGACAGTTCATTCCTGACCGACTACGGATGTGCTGGTTGTTATTTATGTGTGCTGCTGTCTTGTATGGTAGGCAAAGAGTGCATTCCGACGAGGAAGGACGTGCAGAACATTATTGACCGCCTGAGAGCCGAGAGAAAGCAGGCCGAGAACGAGCGCTGTGGTGAAGATGCAGCGACTGAGAGCCATGATGGTGATAACGGTACAACGACTGAAGCCGACGCCCAGAGAGATGGTGACGGTGACGAGGAGGAATCGGCAGGTGAAGAAGACGTGAACAGTGAGAATCGATCGAGAAAGAGGAAAGCTGATGTAGGGGTTGCTCTCTCCGACTCAGAAGACTTGCATGATCCACAGCTGGTGGTGGCACAGAGTGAGAAGAGAGCGCAAGGAATAAAGCTCTTCCAGCTGCAGGCACTTCTGGACTCTCCGTATTCCTACGACCAAGTACACGGACATGTGCGTCTACTGAAGCGACGAAGTATCCCCCACGAGGTGGTACCACCTCATGCTAACTTTGTGTGTATGTGGGACTGTTGTCTTTGTGTTTATTTGTACCTACCTTACAGCTTCATCAAGTAGCAATTGCGCGGGTTGAACAACTCCCACAGACGATTTCGGGCTTCCGGCACGACATTGTCCAAGTATCTCGATCAGGGACAGCAGCTACCCAAGAGATCAACTTTGTACTGCCAAAGTACGTCCTCTATGGGTGCGAGACCGGGATCAATAACCACTGCCGCTTCCACGAACTTGCTCCGTCTCTGGTGGGGGTTAGACTCCCTGTGAGAATGCAGGAGCAGATGTCGTCTCGAGAAGAGGCCACACAGGTCGTCACGCTCGGTTCGCAACAATTGCAAGTGATGAAGCAGTTTCATTACCAGGCTCGTGAGAACGTCCAAGAGGCGAAGAGAGCGATCGAGTGGGTCCGGTTCGCTGCGTTCCCCCAGACGTGTCCGCCTGCTCCGTTTGACGATTACTTTTACCACAGCAAGGTGCGCATGAGTGTCAGGTCTTTGTGGCTTATCAGTGATGTAACCTGTATTTGTCTCGTTGTGAACCAAAGGAATCGATGATCTACTCTCTAAAGCGCATGCCTCTGACGAAGACCCTGGTTGGCGGGAAGGCAGTCAACAAAGACGCGGTGATTCGGTTCATGGATTCGATTCACGGCGTCAATGTGCTCAAGTTTGGCTCCAGCGCGAATGTGGATGCCGATTGCGTCAAGGCCGTGATATTGGGTCTACACGCACGTTTTCACATGACAGCGAGCTTTGTGTGCTCAGGCTTCAACTTTGAGCTAGGTATAAAAGCGAGAGGCGAGAAAGCTCGAGCGTACGGTGCGTTTGAGTGCCAGAGAGACTACGTCACTGGCGCGGTGCAGCTGGCGTCGATGCGGTGGGGGAGCTTCTTTCTCGTCTTGTCGAAGCAGAAATGCTATGTGTACGCCCCTTCACAAGCCGAGTTTAGTGAACTGCGCGCGTTGCTAAAGGGTTTGCTGCGCGAATACGTCCCAGATGCAGTATTCGAGTTTTCGCCAAGTCCGTCGGTGGCTACGGGTATCACAGTCGATAGCGGTGTTCTTGCGCTCCTCTTCATGGAGGTCGTGCTGAATAACAAGATGTGGGTGGACATCCCAATGGACGCGATGGAGTATTTCCGCGTGCGGTACCTAATGCAAACGATGCTGGTGGTGAAGAAGCAAAACGTCCACGACATTCAATGGGTCTGAGAGGCTATGACTCAGTAAAGTTCACCAAGCGGAACTCGGACCAGCGTGCAGTAGTACCTTGCTCTTCGAGCGTAGCTTCTGAAGTGAAAATGGGCTCGAGGCTCTCAACACGGAGCGTCGAATTCTACATCATCTCAAAAGCAAGTCCCAAATCCTGGCGAACGATTCGAGGAGTCTTTGAAGATGTGCTGCAATCTATGTCCGTGTAAAAATCTCCAAGCACGTTGAAATCTAATCTATTCAGAAAAGTTTTTTCGAGAGGGACTAAGACCGGCGCACAGCAAAACTCGAATGTAACAACATTTTCAAACACGCTCCAAGATATGGTGAAGAACTCAAGGAGAGATTTGGATCTGTGCTGCAGTGAGCTGAGCTACACAAGCATCTGTATGAAGCATAGAGATAGTCAGTGAGAAAAACAGAGGTCTACACTCAACGGATTCTATTAGCGCGATTTGCCACGGCATGCAAGCGAAAAGGTGCAAGTTTGAAGAGAAGAGGTGACCTTAAAGTGTACTTCTTTGCACTGTTGAAGGTCGTGGTGGTCTAGCGAATGTGCATGTGCGCCATCGACTCTTTCGAGATGTACGTCTTCTTCGTGGCCTCCGTTTCAGTACGCGTCGCTTCTGTGCTTGGACTCGACGTGTCGTACTGATCGCTCATGTCGCTGTTGCCCATAGCGCTTAACTTCAACGCCGCATGCTTCTGCACCTTGACGGCAGACACATCTGCCGCTGCGCCTGATCCTTTCACGACGACAATCTTGGAGTCCATGGTCTTGATATGCGAGAGAGCTTGTGATCTGGTGAATGAATTCAGAAATGAGCAACGCAAACCCGAATGACTGGACGAATGGCTCGCTCGTGGGTGTTGGAGCTTCTACCTCAGTGCTTTCGATATTTATGGAGGATTTCTAGGCAAATCAGCACATGACAAACAGACCGAGGGACCTGCGGAGATGACCCCACTGCTTTTGCTTCAACGCTGCCCTCCCATCAGTCGACATGTTTCCTCCCTTTCTTTATTGGGTGGAGTGAGGCTCTGCACCAACACAAGAACAAGAAGTGATACCAGGTTTCATTGTTGAAATAGCTGGTGGATGATTGCCTCAACCTTGCACTTTGAACACCAACACTCACACACACAACCTCGGAGTTGCTGTATCTCCATGTATTACTGCTTCGCTGCGTGCACGCTCCAGTCGGTGTGGAAATTCTGATGAGTCCCTTCTTCCTGTTTAAACGACGCATTCATGTACCACACGCGTCACTGACCAGTCCAGAGATGGGACAGCTCTCTACTTATTACGTTGACAGTCCCAGCTCAGCTCAGCGCACACTCACTTAATGTCAACCACAACGAAAGATCCAAGGTTTGTCTCGTACTTACGAGTGAAAGTTCTTCTCGTTTGATTACCAGATGAGCTGCATTCTGATACTTTTCTCCGCTGAAGGTCTGAAGACCTTCAAATCACATACGTTTTTGTTATGTTGGTGTGAGCTGCATGCAGGTAAAGCCCTGACTACTGCAGAACCCCAACCTCCACTTTCTCAAGCTTGTATGTGTGTAAGTCGGCGACTATCGACATTTGTGAAGTTGAAGAGTTATCCTCTTTCAGTGGTCGACTTGTGGCTCTGAGGGATATGCATGCATCCACCCCAACGTTTTTGAGCAACCGCTGGTCATCGCGCTTTACTGTTTTAAGTTGTGTCTCGCTGGCGTTCGACAGCACTGTAATCGTGGACTCCAGCACCACGAATGTGATGTTCATGTGCCCAAGCGAAGTGGATGCTGATGGGATTCGCATGAGACGAGGCACGACGTCTTGTTGATTGGATGAGGGACCAACACTCATTGCATCGTCTCGTCCACCTTTGGCTTGGAGTTACAGTATGTAGTTGTTTGTTGCGAGAGCTGAGCTGTTGCCATGAGAGAGAAAGACTGAAAGGAACAACTTAAAATGGACACTTTATTAAGACTGGAATGGCTCAGTTGGTTGTGTTCACTTTCTTAATCTTCTGTTGATAGGAGGAACAAGCGTCTGGAGAAGCAATAATCGATGGGTGGTGGGTGGTCCCTGGTAACAGTATCTTGATATTGATGGGGATCTGAGATGCAGAGAAGCAGCGCCAGCGACGTCCCCTAGCGAATGCGCATGTGCGCCATCGACTCTTTCGAGATGTACGTCTTCTTCGCTGGCTCCGCTCCGGTCGCTGTAGCATCTGTGCTTGAGGCCGACGTGTCTTGTACGTTACTGTTGGTGGTGGTGGTGCTACTTGTAGGCTTTGACTTCCAGAAAGCGTACTTCTGCGTTTTGGCAGCAGTTTCACTTGTCGTTGCCATCGATCCTTTCACGACAGTGAGCTTGGCGTCCATGGTGTTCTTGAAATGCGAGAGAGCTGGAAATCACTTGTGGTCGGAGGAGTAAATTAAGGAATGAAAGAAGCATTTTTACACAAACCTGAGAGCTGTAGTTGGCGGTGGAGGTTGCTCAGTGGTGAAAGAACTTCACCCTGCGCAAGGCTAAGAGACAGCGCAAGACCAGGGTTCCATCATCGTGAAGTGATCCAATATACACAATCTAGGTACTACAACAGAAATAACACAGGAAGCTTGCCACAAGAACAAGGTTGTTGGTGGATAAGGGCTGGAGAAGAACCGGCTGGAGTACTGTAAGATTGGATGTGCAGCCAGGTCTCTGTGCCTACCGCACGTAAACTCGGGAGTGGCATGAGATGGGGCGATCAGCTCCAACAACGTGCTGTGGGTCGACGGAACCAACACTCTCGAGTAGTTTTTCGGGGTTATGTAGCAATGGCGGTAGTGAACGTGCGCACAGCTCAACTGGTGACTCGGGATGTCGCACCCTTCGTCAAGGCTGAGCACACAAGCTCAAGGCACGATCAGAAGAGCGCGTGTTTTGTATACAAGCAGAGTGACACCAAAGATTTAAGCTGATGTGTTTGTACGAGGTAAGTACGTCGAAAGAACATCGGCAGTGGGTCCTGCGAGTGTATCCGTATATTGCCTCAGGCCTGCCACTGTGTAACCCACAACTTGCAAACGAAAGTTGCTCTCAAGGCTTTGAAAACTGCGGACTTTACTGGTGCACTATTTGTAAGAGCTTCAGGAACTCTGGAGCACCAAACTCATTGCCCGACAACCCAGTATTTTGACCAGCACTCACTGTACCCAACTCATCCAATCACGCCTCGGCCAATGATTGGTAGAGTGTACCCAAACTCATCCAATCACCATGAAAATGGCTCCCTCTTCATTTTGGTCACGGACAGGACACGACAGAACGAGCTGAAGGTCCGACGGCAGAAGTATGTGAGAAAGAGAGAGAGAGAGAGAACTCACACAAAGATAAAGGAGCGGACTTGTTGAACAATTAGCTACAGTATTTGATAGCACTGCATGTTGTGTTTGATGCTTCCTCTGGGCCTGCCATTGCCGCAAGTAGCACAGTAGTGTCCTTTCTTAGCGAATGCGCATGTGCGCCATCGACTCTTTCGAGATGTACGTCTTCTTCGCTGGCTCCGCTCCGGTCGCTGTAGCATCTGTGCTTGAGGCCGACGTGTCTTGTACGTTACTGTTGGTGGTGGTGGTGCTACTTGTAGGCTTTGACTTCCAGAAAGCGTACTTCTGCGTTTTGGCAGCAGTTTCACTTGTCGTTGCCATCGATCCTTTCACGACAGTGAGCTTGGCGTCCATTCTGTGGAATGCTGGAGAAAGAACTTGCTGCAGCTGCTTGTTGTCGTGTAAGTAAATTCAGGAATGAGTGAGGTGGCTGGTAGTCTCTGGAGCGAACCCACCGCACGTTGGAAGTGACACGAGAAGGGGTGATCAGCTTCAACGTCAAGATGCTGCCAAGCGTCCAACGGAGTAAACGTGACTAGCACTCTCAAATTGGATCTCAGAGGTTGTTGTCACAATTCGATGGTGTGCAAGCAACATCCACACACCCACTCTGTGTTGTACAATCACCAACGCTCGACATCAGTGTGACACCGTATCCTACGCCTCTGCTGTGAGCTTCATGATGAAGTGGGCATTGCCTCATCTCACTGAATATGAGTGCTGAGCGTGGTGTCCCGGTTTGACCAACACTCACAGTATCCAACTCATCCAATCATCACTTCCAGTAGAGCGTATCCACACTCGTCTACGAATCACTCATCTAATCAGCACGAAATGGTGAAAGTCCCCCTCTTCATACCCACTGAAGGTCTAATAGCGACAGACTGGAACACACGTGTCCCTCACCAACCTATACACGGATATTTGAACGAGTGTTCTGCGGAGTCTCTAGCTATGTGGTAGAATCAAAGTCGCATCTGCAGTTGCTGGGTCTTCGAGTGCATAAACAAAAACTCAAAAATGGACGGAGGAGCTCTTCCAGCTGTCGACAATTAAAAGTACTATTCGCGGATGGATCTATATCAGAAAAAGACAAGGAGGAGACGTCGACCATAAGACTTCACTCGAAGAGTATCGTCATCGACATGATCCTCCCTCCCAAACGAAGAAAGAACCGCGTTTAGCAACTGTTTGCTCGGAAGCTCCCATTACCTACTAAAATCCCTCGCGTAACCCTCGATTGCCACTGAGAGGCGCACCCTGAATCCAAGAGCCGTGTTCTCAATGAAAATCAAAGCGAGACGAACCCTTCTCGCTCGAAAGAATCTGCTCTTGCATGTGCAGAAGAAACAAATCCACATCTCGACCGTGTATTCAGAAATTATCCCGCCAACGCGTGTAGCAACTTTGCAAATGTTAGGGATCTCCTCTTCAACGCCACTGGATGTCGTGGACGTTCTGTCTCGTCAGCACCTGGGTCGCCTGTACCAAGTACCACGCGCGAAAGTAGTCCAGTGACTCGATAGCTGGTGACACATCCGTCCTCGTCTTACCCTGAATCGCCAGCTCCACAAACAGCAGCGCCAGGATGCCGCTGTCGTTCTTTCGTGTCAGCAACGCCAGTGCTACTGACGGCGCACTTGGCGGTGGCGAAGTCTCAAAATCGACGCCTGGCCAGGCGTAGCCTACAAAGAGATTGCCCGTCACTTATCATAGCTCTTCGGAATCAACTGTGTCCGAGGTGTATAGATAGCAAACGCTCTCTGTCCAGTCCAGCACGAAGGCACCCCACTGAGTCGATCAAAGCTGCGTCAGGCCAGCAACAAACGGCTTGAAAGTCAGGAACGCACCGTAGGTACTTCCATTTCTGCGGCGCTCCTCAATCGACCACTCGAATGTGAATCTCGGACTCAGGAACGCTACGTGGCCACAGAAGCGAGAGCGAAAACTTAGGAGCACCGCTTTGACGCAGTCCACGTCGATGTTGCTCTCTGCACCACCAAACTTGAGCAAATTGGCGCCAAGGATCGTGTCCGTGAATTGGGTTGGGGTACCGACACCATTCCGGATCGCAAGACAAGATCCACTAACCATGACACTACAGCCACTGGATCAGGTGCACATCCTGCTTGTTGAGCACCTGGATGGCTTGCCGCATGAATCTGCACCGGAGGTAGTCCACGCTCTCGACGGGCACATCTGCCCATGCTTTGCCGTAGAGCATCAGCTCCACAAACAGCAGCGCCAGAACACCGTTGTCTACTGCTGGATCGGCGGTTGCGAATGGACACGCCTGGAAGACATTGAAATCAGTCACTTGCACGTCAAAATCGCGCCATAGATCGTTCACGATCGCTTCGAGTGCTCGATGCCCAGTTTCCCCGTTGTCGCCATTCCCACAGGCGTACACATGGCAGGTCTTCGTTTCCGTGTCGTAGAAGAAACCGCCCCATTGGTCGTCCCGGAGCTGCACGACACCCGCGGTGAATTGCTTCGGGGCGAGGAACGCGCCGTAGAGCGTCGCCTGCCGTCTCCGCTCGTTCGGGTTGCTTTCGTAGACGAACCCAGGACCGACAAAGTTGCCGTTCGTGTGGAAGCGCGCGTGTAGGTGCAATAGCACCGCCTTGACACAGTCCGCGTCAATATTTCTAATATTCGGACCGCCAAACTTGAGAATACTCGGACCGTGAATCGAGTCGGAGAACCGAATTACCCCGCCTCTCGAAGACATGCTCGAGCCGCTGACGTTCGTCTTCGAGAGTGGCATGGTGCTCAGCGGATACGTCAGGAATTCCTACAAGATCAAGCAAAGCAATCATCCCAAGTAAGAGACCAGCACTACAATCAACCAAGAGCAATGCCAAGACAAATCAATCCTTGAGTACATACCGTTGGATGAACGGAGCAATCCTCGAATGGAGTGTACGACGGACACGCTTGGAACGTGATCGAGCTGAGCCACTCGATGGATTTCCGCACTTGGCTCATGACCTCGCGCGCGAAATAGTAGCGCTTCATCGTCTTTACCTGCCGGGACGTGAGCGTCACTGAGAGCGTCTCCTGCGAGTCGCGCTTTTGCACGGGGAGCGACACACCCACTGCCGGCGGCAGCAGCTGGTGGAGTCTGCACGTGTCGATGATGCGCCGCTCACAGCCGTCCACCGCGTACTTTGGCAACACAAAGTCTACGTCCTGCACCTGGAAGTTGGGTGGGATGCGCACCACTTCGTGCTTGAACCTGGTGATCCGTTTAGGGATTGCCTCGACCGCAGCGATAGTCATGTGCCCATTCTGCGCGAGTCAAACAGACACAGTACAGATCAGACTTCCTCAGCATGAGTGCGATATCGAATTGGTAGAAACACGTACATATCCGTGCGACAGCGCGTAGCAAAATGCCGAGTCCATCACCATCTCCAGGCGAGAGAGCTTCAGTGTCACACTCTGCGCCGACTGCGGACGCTCGAGGCTCTCGGTCAGCACAGGAGGGATCCCCATGCGATACGCTCGCACTCTCCTTTTGCTGCTAGGGTTGGCGGTGCTGTGCTGCAGGGTATTAGAGATCGCAGGTGCAGATGCCGCCAACAACGATGGGATCGCGGTGTACTCATCCTCAAACGCGTCTCCTTCCGCGTCCACCTCCTCTTCCTCGTCGTTGTAACTTGGCGCGTCGGATACTAAGCTATCCACCGAGACGCGGCCTCTCTTATTCTGCTTCTTGCTCGCACTGCTGCTTGTCTTGCGCTTCTCTGTTTGCATCCGAAACACGGCATTGCGTATGTCTCGAAGCTGAAACACGCACTCCTTCCCTGTGGTCTCAACCACGTGATTGGACACGACCTCGAAGATCGCCTTCGCCTTCTCGCCCTGGGCGTCCAGGCGCACGATCATCGCGAGCAGCGCAGGGTCCGTGATCCGCCGGTTCTCCACATACGAGTAATACTGCTCGCGCCCCACCGGGTGGTTGTGCCATCCACGCACGGCCGCGCGTATCGCGTGTGAGTGGGTTGCCTTGTTGAACGTCACGCTCGCGTTGATGCGCGCCGTGCAGCCGCTCGCACGCACCGTGAGCGGCGCGCTCTTCTGGAGCCGCTTCTCGCTCGGCTGGTAGGCCAACCCATGCGTGCACGTGTACGTCTTGGAGTAGAACTCCCACGAGTCTGGTAGCAACCTTCCGCACGTGGTCAGCCCCGACGATGCCCGCTTGTTCGGCGCAAGCTGCTTGGCGAGGTTCGCGTTGCGCGCACGGGTCGACACGGTCGAGCGGATGCGGAACACCTGGTACGACTGCGCTGCGAACTCACGGATGTAGCTCTCCAGCGCATCCCAGCTCTCGAAGCTTGCGGGGAAATTGGGCTCCGAGTCGTCGTCGTCGTCACTGCCGTTGTCGTCGTCGTCATGGGAGTCGTTGACGACGGCGGCATTTGTGCTGCTCTGGACTAGACGCTCGCTCGCCTGTCCTGCACATGCACTTGTCTGGATGGTAGCGTTGTTACCATGGACTCCCTGATAATCGCGCTGCTGTAAGTGCTGGTGCCCTAAGCCCGTATCCTCGTTGATACTCGGAGTCACTCGATCTTGATGACGCGCTCGCTCGCTCTCCTCGTCGTCGCCGCCTCGAAACGCAGCGGCCGCCGCCGCGATCGCAGCTGCAGACGGGAGCAGTGAAGAGAGGCTAGCGCGCGCTTCCACTGCTTCGTGGTGTTCGCCTGCGTGGGCCGACAGCGCAGAACTGCCGCTGCTGCTGGACGCCTGCGCTCCCGTCGAGTGGCGCCGCCCGCTCATCTTTATTCTCTCACTATTTTTGCTTTGATTCACTGGGAATGAACATGAACTTTTCCCAATCCGTCAGAACGTAACCCTCTGGGTTACGGGGTACTCTTTGACAAACGAGGGTTGTTTACATTTTGAAAAAACAGACACAAATGGAACAATCGACAGCATACTGCAATCAAGTCAACAAGGGTGTTTTCTTTTTTCTCTAAACACGTTTTTACTGTTTTTAGTACCTGTTGTTTACGTATTTCCGTGGAGAACGACAAACGTCGTGTAACTTCCACCATTTTCCAGCTCTCGACGAGCTTTTGCACGCATATCTGGATTCTATTAAAAACGAATCTGAATAGCAAATGTATCGGAACAGTGATTTACCTACTTTTGCAAATGTGTACGCACCCTTGAATTTACCTTTTTTAACGAGAACATACAGATTTGCGTGCGTCCAAAAACCCCAGCTCTCTTGGCGCCATTTTCGAAATTCTGGAACGCGAGGGACGGAGAGAACGTCAGCGATGACGGCGACGGACGCGCAGCAAGCCCACGCAGCGTCTACTGCGGCCGCCTCCCCTGCGTACCCCAGCACCACAGCTGCGCCTTCATCATCATTTACTGCACACGTCGGCGGTGGTGGGCCTGAAGCCAGAGATGGTGCGCGCACTGAGCTGCAAGTGGCGGTTCACAACGACGATGAGGAAGTAGAGGAAGAGGAGGACGAAGAGGATGCAGAGGAAGAAGAAGAGGAAGACGCGGGAGCGGAGGAAGAGGAAGACGTGGAGGAGCAGAGTACGCAGGTGGTGGCAATGCCTACGGACAACGGGCGCGACGTCAAGAGCCACGTCGAGAGCTTCCCCGAGACGTTCCCATCTTGGGAAGCGTTTGAGGAATACCTGAAGGAGTTCAAGCACGACGCGTACCAGATGTTCCTCACGGCGTCAGCCACTCCGTCAGTGAGGCGCAACGTGGCACTGAAGAAGCGCAAGTGGCACAATGCGAGCAGCGAGAATGAACTCATCCCCGAGGACTGGAAGTACTACCGGCGCGTCTACACGTGCACGCACGCGGCCAAGAGCAAGCGGTACCAATCGACCAGCAAAGGCATCCGCACCCACGCAGCGTTGCGCGGCATGGGGTGTACTGCGCAGTTCTCGGGCGTGGTCAAGTACGACAGTCAGGCACGATGCCACTACATCCGCGTGAAGCTCGAGGGCTGGCACAACCACGCGTGCGACCGCGAGCAGTACTATGCCTACTCGGAGAACCGACGCATCACGGAGCCTGCGATCCTGAACAAAGTGCAGCGGCTGATGGACAGGGGATTGGGGGCATCGGCCATCCACATGCGCATCTCCAAGATCATCACTGAGATCAAAGGTACGCTGCGTGGAGGAATGAGAGAGGTAGACAGACACGTGTAGTCTGATAAGCGTGCATGTAGCCTTGCGACTGACTGGCTGGTCTATTGACTGGTGACTTTGTTGTGTTCACAGGCAGCGCGTGTGTTCTGACGAAGAAAGACATACAAAACCTCATCGGGCGTCTGAAAAATGACGGAACGCAGTATAGGAGTACGCGTCGCCGCCGTCATCGTGGAGACGGTGACGAGGAGCCCGAGGAGGAGGCGAATGACGGCGTCGAGGAATCAGCAGCAGGAGCAGAGGAAAACCAAAGCACTGAGAACCGACCAAGAAAGAGGAAAGCTGCTGGCGAGATCACGTTCTCCGACTCGGAGGATTCCGACGATTCTGAATTGAAAGCGCTGCGCGAGAAGCAACCTCGAGGCGTCAAGCTCTCGAAGCTGCAGGCGCTTCTGGACTCACCATATTCTTATGGCCAAGCGCATGGAGACGTGAGTTTTGGCAGAGGTTTCCTGAATGCGTATCAGTTTGGTAAGCTCAGCTTCCTCATTTTCGATTGCTATGTATAGATCGAGCAAGTGGTGACAGCGCGTGCTGAGCAGCTCCCACAGACCATTTCGGGCTTTCGACACGATATTCTCCAGGTGTCTAGGTCGGATGTCGCGCCAGCACAAGACCTCGAATTTGTGCTGCCAAAGTACGTTCTCTTCGGCTGTGAAGGTGGGGTCATCAACTACTGTCGGTTTCAAGGGCTTACTCCACCGCGAGTGGGGATCAGACTCCCTGTGAGGAAGCAGGAGCTGTCGTCTCGGGAAGAAACCACTCAGGTCGTCACGCTCGGTTCGCATCAGTTGCGGGTGATGAAACAGTATTACCTGGCTCGCGAGAGCATCCAGGAGGCGAAGCGAGCGATCGGGTGGGTACAGACTGCTGCATTCCAGACCTGCCCGCCTCCTCCGTTTGACGACTACTATTACCACGACAAGGTGCGTGGGAGTCGGAGTGTGTTGTTGTGTGGGGTACGTGTCGTTTGACTCACCACTGCTCTAAACGTTTGTCTTTCATAGGAATCAATCCTCCACTCGCTCAAGCTCATGCCGTTGACGAGGACTGTGGTTCGCGGGAAGAGCTTCACTGCGAACGTCACGGTAGAATTCACCGACACGATTCAAGGCACCAACATGCTCAAGTTTGGCTCGAGCGCAAATGTGGATGTCGATTGCGTCAAGGCGGTGATCCTGGGTCTGCACGCGCGCTTCCACACCACGGCGAGCTTTGTGTGTCCAAGCTTCAATTTTGAGAAGAGTCTCGACGCGAGTCGTGAAACGTTCCGAGTGTACGGCGCGTTCACATGCTTGCGAGAGTTTGTCGCTGGCGCGGTGCAAGTAGTGTCGAGACGCTGGGGGAGCTTTGTTTTGACTGCGACGACGCAGAAATGCTACGTGTACGCGCCGTCACAAGCCGACTTCGAGGAACTACGCGCGCTGCTGAGCATTTTGCTTCGCGAGTACGTTCCGAATGTGGTGTTTGAGTTTGCGCCAAGTCCGTCGGTGGCTACGAGCGCCACTGTTGATAGCGGTGTTCTTGCGCTCCTTTTTATCGAGTTGATGCTGCTGAAGCAGACGTGGGCGGACATTCCAATGGGCGCGCTGGAGTATTTCCGTGTGCGGTACCTGATGCAGGCGATGCAGGTGGTGAAGAAGCAAGACGTCCACACCATCCACTGGGTCTAAGCACTATAAACAACCACCGACTGACTGAGTACCGCTATGCAGAATGCAAACGTGCCCAATCGTGTAGCCCGGAAATCGCTGAGATTTACCTGTCCAGCAAAGGTAGATGGTATTGCCAATGCCTATAGCAGCTTGATGCTACACTGAAAAGTTGCCAGAGACGACATACGAAATAATGCATGACAGCTGGTTTCACTCTCACTCCACTTGCAGGTTGTCTCTTTTCCTACGACGTGGACCTTTCTTGAAAGCCTCTCTTTAATTAAGAAACACCTCCGCACGGGTGTCCCAGAGAATTAAGCCACCCACACTCTAATTATTTGTGCAAAAGTGAGCTAAACTTTCGCTGACGGCTGTGATTGAGATAAAAGGTTTAGATCCACATTCAGATTCGTTTACTTTCATTAAATGAGTTTGAATGTTTTAGACAGTCTCAAAACCTCTGATTTTCAAGCAGAACGACAAATCCACCGTCAACAAATCCATTTTTCGTTTTTTGCAAGCCTAGGTTCTTTGAATGGTGATCACTTCAATCATGCTCGCTGCATTGGAGCACATACTGTATCAACTATTCACGAATTTTCATCCTACGTCATCTAGACTTGTCTTTGAATATTCGAGACAGAGCTGTTGAATCACTGAAGCGGTGACTCCCACAGAACGAGAAAGAAAAAAACTAGGGATCAATTGTTGCAGAATGAGCGACCTTCAAAGTGCTGAAGCGTACTCTCCGATCACTATACTTTGTCATAACATATCAATGCATTTTGCGCAATACGGTGTAAATTCTCGATAAGAATTGGAAACGCTTAGAAGCAGTTTACCAAATCGAACAGACTGGACACCTACATTTTAGTGCTGTAGAGCGTAGTAGAAATTAATGGAAATTAATTAGTCCAACAGCTGGGGAGATTAACACAATTGTTGCTCTTTTCTACTAATCTGTCCCACTGTCGAGTCCACCCTCAGTGATTTGACTCCAGGAACAAGTTTCTTCCCATCATTTGACTGACACGTCAAATCAAATCTCGTGGTTGGGATGACTCAAAACCTCTGAAACCTCACCTCTCTAGAACAGAGTCGAGCAAGCAGCTCGTACTGTACGTGAACTTCCACTGGACTTTGGGTTCCAGCAACAGATTTTGCCTTTCATACCTACCTGGGGTTGGATCGTGGCTTCTGGACCCAAAGTCTTCATTTGCAGAACTTCGTTACTATAAGAAACTCATACCATTACAAACTCGATGCCACACTCGCAACAGTCTCATCTGCGAATTGTTGTCCCGCACCACCAGTGCATCCCATCCACCGTCTGATGTGGGCTGTCATCATGCGCGTCGTGGGTTCGTTCGTTCACATACACGCAACCGACTGCTGGCTGGCATTCACATCCGAGGGTGTAGCCTCGTTTCTGCCCTTTCCCCGCTGTCGTCTGCAGAAAAAGATCGCCGTGCAGTTCGGAAAAGTACCCAGTTTACCCAGTCTGGAGATCGCCATCTAGGCTGATTTGATTTGTTTGCAGTGACTGACTGGGGTGGAGGGGAGGGAGGGAGAGGGTGACGGTCACCACGTAAGCCTTTGGTTCAAATTTGATTGGCAGCACTCGAAACTCTGCAGCATGTTTGTTGCATCAGAGCCTGTGCATTTACGACTCATCTTCAGAGCTCGATAGCCTTCTTCGACAT
>JALBYZ010000651.1:0-19484 GCA_038050575.1 Globisporangium mamillatum
AGCGCGTACTCTAGCGTCACTTCCGTAGTGATGTGAAGAAACACAGAGTTCATTTCGGCTTTCACGACCACATTGACTCTCCGCCGCGTGGAGTCCAGTCTTTTGTACTCTCGGTTCGCTTTCTGCCACGTCACGCTGTCAAAACCTCGACAGAACGGAGCACCAGCCTGGAGGTTTGTGTGCACTATGCGAACCGCATGTGGGGTTAGATCACCAAGCGACACAAGACCCTCGCTGCACAACATATCTTGCAGATTTTGGAACGAAGGTATGTGCTCGGGGTGGACCTGCAGCGTGAGAAGCCAGAGCGCCACAGAGACATCATCCAGCGATGACAAATCGCCCAGGATGTCGCGGTTCTCAGCGATGAACTGGGCACAATCCATCGACATGGCGTAATGCGACCCCGCCGCAAACGATGGGAGCTCACGCATCGGGTACACGCTTTCAGAACGATAGAGCATTTGGCTCGGGTCACGGACAGGCGGTAAAGAGGCTACAACCTATGTGGACCAAAGTTTTCCTCCATAGAACTTTGATGTGGGGTCATGTTCCTAAAGTGCCTCGGCGAGTTGGGAAAAGAATCCGATTCCGAGCGTAAAGTTGACGTTGCTGTTGCTGTTGCGTCTGAACTGGATCTGGTATAACTTGATCAATATTGAGACACCTTGGGAGCTGGTGACTTGGTATAGAAGCGTGTAAACGTGTCTGGTGGTCGTCAGGTAGAGCAGAATGAGAGGAGGCGACTGCAAACTGCACCCGCGCGCCTTCAAAGTGCAGCAGGAAGAGCAGGATCAGCAGCAGCGCCGCCTCCCACACCAGCTCCAGCTTCAGCATCTCTTCTGCACCAAACAGACTCTGGCAGATAAACCAATGGGGGAACTCAATGGTCAAAGTGACTCGCTCGCCTGTGGTCTTTCACGAACCGAAGATCTCAGCCTTTTTCCAAGTAGTTATTTGTTGTTCCATGGATGTTTTGAGTTGGATACGTTTTCGAGTGATTTGATTGGTCAAGAATAAATATTTGATCAGCTTTTATTGGTCGAAAGTAGGAGTTTAGGATTTCAAATGGTATCTTTGTCAAAGATTAGATTCTTTGATGAGGTAGAATGGTCAGTGGACAACCGACGATTTAATCAGGTAACACGCTCCCGCTCGATCCGAGGACATCTCCGCGTTTAATATCTGTTCTCGCACTCACACAAGTAGAATGGGGTCGTGAGGTTGTTCAGTAGGGGCTGCTGGGACGAAGACGGAGGGCACAGGGCACTCTTCAAAGAGAAGCGACTGGTGGCTCTTTCATTCGTATCGCTCTCATTATCTGACCTGGCTCCGATCATTTCCAGCACCACTATCATCATCCTATATGCTCCAGCACAAACTGAAGGCTGAAAATGTCCGCAACAAGTTCCATGCTGCTCGCTCTCATCCTGTTGAGGGGTTTAATTTACAGTTGGTAGTCACACACATGGATGGAAATCATTCCGTCAGTCAATCTTCTGCTTTCTATTCTGCAGGAAAAAATCGGGTCTGGGCCGAAAGTTCATGGAAAAAGGAGCAAACCAAATGACGCAAATAATAGAAATCGGTTTTGGAGTTCTTTCTAATTTCGGGCCGACACCTCAAGTCGCAGTCCATCATTGTGCATTGATTGATGGCTCTCGACCGTTGCGCATTCCGTGCTTCTAGTCAAGAGAAAGCCAGCCCATTGGTACGAGGGCTGCTGCTTCAGTCAGCCAGTCCATCGAACGGCATTCTCTTCCTCTTCCTCGCTTTCCAGCAAAGACACCGCCCACAACACCAACTTGCTCGCTCTCTTGGCTCCTCCTCCATCGAGCCCCAAGAACGCGAGAAGTACACTTTATCGGCGTCACCTACTTCCATCTGTCACCAACAAGGTGCATCTCCATCTACCTAGGTATTCGTTTGCTCTATCAACATGGGCAGCGGCGGCGTGTTGGCGACGACACTGAGTCCTCATTGCGCTTCCGTACAGCTCCACGCGCGACGCGGGCGTACTGGGAGACCGGGACGCCGGACATCCATGACCACCATTGCGGTCGTATGCGTGAGTTTATTTATGAATCTGTCGCACTCGTTTGCCGTGGAGGCTGACAGCACGCGGAAAAACGGGCTAACTGCGTCCAAAGCGCCAGCAACAGCGACTATGTCTTCTTTACCATCATCGTCAGACTTCGTCGCGGTCTACTACAACCTCTACAAACAGCGAACCTCATCAGCAGTGTCGTCTATCAGCTCTCCTGTCATGTTCAAGCAAAGCGTACCGTCCGAGATCAACGACCGCCTGGACAGGTACTCGCTCCAGTTCGCCGACCTCCCGGAGCTCTTGAAGCGCGCACTGCTCTGGGAAAGCGGCTACAGTATCGGCGACAGCGCGTCGCTCGTGCAGATTCATACTCTCTGCGGCTTATCGATGGCTCAGATCGCGCTGAGTGAGGATGAGTTCAAGGCGTCGACGTGTGACACCACAAGCTGTACCGGGTCTCCAGCCGAGTGGAGCTATTCGAAAGCGTGCCGATCCGACCAGCTGCTCCCAGTAGCAAAATGTGCGAGCACAGCGATCGACACAGTGTCCAGCACGCCTTTGTGGTCCAGCAAGGCGCTGTCAAACAACGCCAGTGAAGTAACAGTGATCCCAAACATCCAGGCGCGTCGCCACAAGTGGTCGAACCAAGACGCGTCGACCCCACCTGCGCACGTGTACGCGATCCACTCAGCGCTACCAGACGGAGAAGGACAGGAGACCAGTGATATCTGTGAAGTATCAGCAACAACAACCTCGACGGCGGTGGTGATTCCCTGCTCGCCATACATCCGAACCGACACGCGCTGGTGCCGCCCAGCACAGAGCGAGCTCATGACCACGTGGCTCGAAGAGTACACCCAGAAGCTCCAGCTAGACCACGACGACCTCAAGACCGGGAATGACACGTCGGCAGCATTCTCAGCAGCAAACGTGTCGATGCAAGGAGGTGCTCTGGATGTAGAAAGCAACGTGGCTGTCGGCACGTCCGAGTCATCGAAGGACGCACACGGCGTGTATGTGAGCGCGGGGTACAAGTACGATGGCTCGTCGTCCGACTTTACGCAGCAGTTCTATCGGTGCTACCTGGCTTCTGGCGACAGCAATGGAGGAGGAGAGAGTGGCGTTGTCGACAAACTAATTCTACATGACCCGCTCCCAAAGGAGATTGAGCAGCGGCTCTCGGACGCGTCGCTGCAGTTTGACGACCTACCTGCGCTCTTGCAGCGCGCGCTCGTGTGGGATTCTGGCTACGCATTTGATGAGAGCAGCTCGTCGCTTACTGCTGTGTACGTGAAGTGCGGACTCGCGATGAGCGACATTGCCGTCTCAAGAGAGACCACTATGGGGATCAGTAGCAGCAGCTGTACGGTGCACAACTGCTCAATCAGCGGCAACGCTAGCGAACCGAGTTTGTATCAGGCTCTGACGTGTTCAGACGACCAGATCAAGAGCAAGAGCCTGTGCGCTGTGGTTGGAGGTACCCAAAACAACAACAGCAGTACCAGCAACTCATCGTCGTCTTCTCGCCTGCCCCCAATGTGGGCGAACGGTGGTGAGGAGTCTGCAATCCCAGAGCTCAGTATCCAAAAGCACGCGTGGGAGAACGACAATGAGAACTACGTCATATACAGCATTCACGCTCTCAGCAGCAATGACGGCACTTCCGCTAGCTCTTCATTGAGCCAATGCCCCGCCAAGCCCTCGATGGTCATTCCCTGCATCCCGTATTCGCCAAGTACTGGAAGTGGTTCGGTAAAGCCTACAACTGAAGAATGGTGCCGTCCGGAGCCTGGCGCTCTTGTGACGTCGTGGCTGCGCCAGGTGGCCAAGGAGAAGCAGTTTAGCCTACTGTACCTGATCCCGATCCTGATCTCCGTCGCGCTGGGCGTCACGGGCGTCGCGATCTACATTCGGCGCAAGACATTCAAGCGCTTTGAGCTCAAGACGGATGGTAATGGCGGTACTGCCTGTCGAGGCAACACGATCGCGTCGACACTGGACGGCACGTACGCAAGCGGTCCTTTCTCGTTCTTGAACCGGAGCTCAGTGGTGATGGTGGACGCGCGGCTTTCGGCGATCTCGTCGTCATCGTCGATCGAGAGCTTCGCCGCGTTCAGCTCGAACAACGTGCTCAACACGCTCGTGAACCACCCGTCTCTACGGCTCAACACGGTCGCATTCGACCAGATCCAGTTTGTCAACCTCCTCTCGGAAGTCTCGTCTTCTTCATCTTCTTGTTGTTCTCGCAGCGAAGTCTGGTTGGCGAGCGTCCGAGGCACGCACGTGGCCGTGAAGCGCCTCCCGCGAGCAAAGAAGGCCGAGTACGAGGAACTGGAGGAGTTTATGGGCGAAATCACGCTCAACGCGGCGCTGGACCACCCGAACATCGCGAAGTTCATTGGCGTCGCCTGGACGACGCTCCAGAACCTGTGCATGCTCATGGAGTACATCGACAATGGCGACTTGCAGCTCTACCTGAAGCAGCATTGTCTGCAGCTCGCGTGGGAGAAGACCAAGATGCGCATCGCGATGGGCATTGCGAGCGCGATCTGTCATCTGCACCACCAGCAACAGCCCAGCGTGGTACACCGCGACCTCAAGTCGAAGAACGTGCTGCTCACAATGGAACTCGATCCGAAACTGATCAACACGGGTGTTGGCAGATCCCGCCTGAGCGAACTGGTAACAGCAGCATCTGGTTCAGAGGAGAACCAGGTGGTGGAGAGGTCATACTGGACCGCTCCAGAGGTGCTCCGCGGTGAAGCTCACTCTAAGAAGTCGGATATGTTTGCGTTTGGCGTGCTTCTCTCCGAACTGGACACCCACCAGTTGCCCTACGAAGGGCTCAAGTGCATAGCTACGGGTAACGACCTCCCGCCACTGGAGATCCTGGAGGAAGTAGTGTCTGGGGAGCTCAAGCCCGCGACCTCCCCGTTCTGTCCGCTGGAAATTGCGGAGCTAATTGACGCGTGTCTGGACCTAGACCCACAGAAACGCCCCAGCGCCAGCGAAGCCATGGTCGTGCTCGCGAAAGTGCCGATCGCCAACGTCGGCGTCAAGACGTACAGCTTTTGAGCCTGAAGACCTCGAGAGTCGAGGAGGTGAAAAGCAAGAGAGATATAGAGGGTAGTTACGAGCGTGTTTTTCTATTGAGTAGTGCTAAATATTGGAAACAAAGTAAGCTGAGGTTTTGCGTGATCGATGTTAGCAGCTTGAAATTGGAGATAACCTCCAGCCAGGTAGGTTCTATCCAGTTGGAGGTTGCAACTTACGAGCTCATAATTATCATTTATCACTTGATGTATGGCTATTTTTTTAATAACCAACAGATGATCAGTTCTAAAAAATAAAACAAATACGCATGTTTCTGTAACATTTCGCCCATCCCGTTGTTCCTGTGGAAACATAATACAAAATTTCGCAGGTATTAGAAAGATATTGTTTTTTATAAAAGGTAATTCTAATCATGCAGCGACACGCGCTTTTCAGCTTTGCCAACGTCCAACGTCGGGTCGGCCCCGACCCCAACAACAACAGCAAACACAACAGCAAATCCACTGACGACCAGAAGAAGAGCAAGCAAGAAGAAGCAGCAAGAAGCCACGAACTAAGCCAAGAGCACGCGCCCCCGATCCGCATCCGCTCACTCGACCAGCCAGCCACTCGTCCGCCTGTTATGCTGCGCAAGAGCTCCACGTCCGCTTCCTCCTCTGTCTTGACGCCCTCGCGCCTGAGCAGCTACTGGCGCGCGCACGTGCTGCCCGCCATGGCGCTCCGTCTGCAGCAGCAGCTGGGCATGCTTCCATTGGAGCTCTCGGGTGTGGTGCCGCACCCGTGGGGCGTGTTGGCGCTGCTTCTGCGCTCGCCCAGCAAGCTGCTCGACGGGCTCACGAGCGCACACCACCGCTACGTGGACCGTGTGACCGCCACGGTGACGCAGAACCCCGTGCTGTTTCCGAATGGCTTCTTTTGCGACGGCTGGGGCGACATCAACACGCCCCAGCGCGTACGCGAGCTGCTGCAGAGCAAGCGCATGAGCGAGGTAAACGAGCTCGCGCCGCAGGATCTGAGCTGGAGCAACAAACAGCTGCTGCGTGGCGCGCGCGCATGCATCCAAGAGGGGACGTTCAAGAGCACGCTGCCGAACGCCAAGGCGTTCCTACCGAGTGCGAGTCTCGATGCGTACTGCGAGCTCGTGACACCGCTCGAGTGGGAGACGGCGACCCCACCGCAGTCACACGCGACGCCCGTGCACGGTTCACCCAGCCGTCCTCTAGTTGGTGAGTTTGAGTGATTGGTGCTGTGCTTCAAGCGAATTGTATTGAGAGCGAGCGTACTGGTGGAAGTAGACTCATACTGATCGGCGTACTGTTGTTGTTATGTGCGCGCCTGTGTAGTGCTACTACCCGGAACGGGTGAGCACGGATTTGTTCATCGACGGACGTCCATCGGCATCCCACTGGCGCGCAAGGGCGTCGCCACACTGGTGCGTGGTCTATACACTGACAGCTTATAATTCTATGGTTTGCGTATCTATATGCTAGGACAGGAGTGTCTGATAGCCGTGTTGGGTGCACCCTGTAGATCTTGGAAGGTCCATTCTACGGTCGCCGCAAGCCCAGCGACCAGAAAGGCTCCAAGCTGAGACGTGTGAGCGACCTACCCGTGCTCGGCCAGGCCACGATCGAAGAAGCCAAGTCGCTACTGGCGTACTTCCAGAAGCACTACGGGTACTCGCACATCGTGATCGCCGGGAGTAGCATGGGTGGACTGCATGCAGCAATGGTTGCCTCTGTTTTTCCTGGAGAGATCGGTACGACCGCATGGCTCGCGCCACCGTCTGCGGTGCCTGTGTTCGCCGACGGCCTGCTCTCGGCGTCCTGCAATTGGAACTCGCTCTACAAGCAGCACGAGCTGCAGATGCTCGACAAGATGCTCATGGGCCACGGCGTCGCGGCGTCGTCCGAAGCCGAGCAGGAGAGCCACTTCGTGGACGAAGACCCCGTGCAGCAGGCCAAGAAGCGCATGCGCATGTTTCTTTCGATCACGGACATCGACAACTTCCACCCGCCAAGACGCGCCGACGCCGTCGTGTTTGTCGTCGGCACGGAGGACGAGTACATTGGCGTCACCGAGGCGCAGTGGCAGGTAGTGAATGACTTGAATGCATTAGTGTTGTCGCGATGTGAGTGGCGCGTTGGGACTAACGCCGATTCTGTGTCTGTCTGTTCGTATCAATATCTAGCGCATGCGTGCCAAGTGGAAGCCTGCGCAGTTCCGGTACTTGAAGACCGGCCACGTGACGGGCATTCTTCTGGAGCAGGAGGGCTTCCGCAAGACGATCCTTGAGGTGATCGACACGCTCCGAGCAAAGAAAGCAGTAGCTACCGAGTAGGAAGCATGACAGCCGACCCCACCGTCGCCACCACCAATCATTATTTCCTCCCAACCAATTTTAATACAAACCAAGTACCCTGGGGTCAAACCTTTTCTTCACCTCATACTTACTTCAACAATGGATTCCTCACTCACTTAACTCATTCGTGCAGACAACAGACGATGATGTCCTGGTAGGTGCTGAGTACAGTGCGCAGCTCGCTGCGCGAGACATTCTCGCGCCACATGATCTCCTCCAAGTGGTACTGGCCGTGGAAGTAGATGCAGAGCCGCTTGAAGAGCGTGTAGACCGGGTTCGTCGTCGCGATGCGGTCCAAGTACTCACGCTCCTGTTCCGAGAGCGCGAACGGGTTGCTGTTCACAGCAGCAGGCGCATCCTGCAGCATCCGTGGCTTCAGCTGCTGCAATTGGGTCTGGGGCTTTGCTACTGCTGCTGCTGTTACTATAGACGATGCCTTTGAGGTCATGAACGACTGGAGCGAGAAGTTGCTCTCCGACTGGAGGTGCTGGTCGCTCAAGAGGCCAAGCGGCGGCGTTTGCGGATGGATCCCTAGAAAGCTGTTGTTGCGACTGTGATTGCGACTGTGGCTGTGGTGACTCATCTGGCTGTGGTGATGTGACAACTGGTTCGAGCCGTACGAGTTGTTCTCGAACGACCCATTGCTGTCCTGGTGCGCGTACTCGGACGGCGCGTGGTCACCCTCGGTCGGGATCATGAAGTACACGTAGCGATGCAGCTGGATGATGAAGTTCTGTTGCAGCAGCCAAATCTATAGAGTATAGCAACACACAAGAGTTAGACTCGATGAGTATCAATATAGAGCCAAACAAGCCTCACAATATGTAAACCTACCAGCATGTGGATATACTCGGTCTTCTTGGCATTCGACAGGTTCTTCATGTACTCGCTAATCGAGCGCGAGCCAGAGAAACTTGAGAGCACTTCGCTGAGCTCGTGCGGAGCAAATTTGCGGCGGAACTCGAGCGCCAGTGCCGACTGCGCGCGCAGCTTGGCCTGCGGATTCACCTGGTAGATGTTGCGCAGTGTGATCGTGTCGATTACTTTGCCGAAGCCCCAGTAGACTAGGTGCGCCGAGAGCCGGAAGAGTTGGTGGATCGGGATCGACGTCTCGAGCGCCAGCTCCTGGAAGCTCTTGAGCGGGTTCGCGACCTCAATGAGCAGTCGCAGCTGCTGTGAGTGATCCGTTGGCAGCGAGTCCAGGATCTTGTCCTCGTCCGCGAGCAGCAGCAGCGTGTGGTACGGCCGCAAGTTCTGCATCTTGACCGCAACCGAATCGGTGAGCGTGAGCGAGAGCTTGACCCAGCGGTTGATCACGACGTGCGCCGTGCCGGACTCGTCCAGTCCGTGGAACACGCTCTTGAGGTCGTTCGCGAGCACGCTCTTGCCGAGCGCCACGTCGATGAACGTCTGTGGGTCGACGTCGACTCCACCTCCATTCGCGTTGTCCGAGTTGTTGCCGCCACCGTCCTTGCGGTGGAGATGGTGGTGGTTGCCCACTGCGCCGCTGCTGTTGCCCACCCCGCCACCGCCTCCACCACCGCCTCCACCTCCTCCTCCCGTGATGCCGCCACCACCGCCACCGTTCGCCGCGTTCACCAGCCGTTCGTTCTGCACCAGCTCGTCACGCATGTACAGCAACTCACGCACCTCCTTGGAGACGAACCCCGAGCGTAGCTCTTCATGCAGCAGGCCGTTTGCGAGCTGCGCCGCGACCGTGCGGAACGCTGTGATGCTCCTGCGGCGCCGCAGCACAACCTCCTCGTCCTCTTCATCCAGCTGCGAGAGGTCCTCTTCGAGCGCGAATATGATATTGAACATCGTTGTTTCGTTCCGGTTGCCAGACGTCGTGCCGCCGTTGATCGTCGCGATCGACCCGCCCGTTGCAGGAGCGTTTGATGCGGTAACGCTACCACCGTTGGGGACAGTGACTCCAGTCGCAGCACCAGTGACGCTCATCGTAGCACCATTACTATTACTACTGCTACTACTTCCGACAACGCCAGCATTGGTAACAGCGATGCCGTGGGCGGCAGCGGCTGCCGGCACCTGCGCACGCAGCGTGACGAGCACTGGGTGGCTCACGAAGCGCAGGTCGTCGATCACGAGCTCGAAGCTTTGGTTGCAGAGCGCGTTCTTGGGGCGGAAGAGCTTGGCAAAGAGCGCGGGGCTGAGCTTGTGGAAGGACGACACGTGGTCCATGGCCGACGGCGGCGCCGGGTACCGGAACGCCAAGTTGCAGCCCTTGTTGATGTCGTCCACGACCAGCGCGATGCCCAGCAGGCTGCTCATGCTGCTTTGCTTTCTTGTGTGCGTGTGTGTATCTCGCCGCTGTGGGTCTTCGTGTAGGGCCTCTCCGATGTGGCAGAAAGGTTCATTCGCCTTTCATCTTGGTGGACTAACCTCGATAAAATCACTACTGAGACGCTCTGTTTAAATCTGTGCCAAAATGCCGTCCAGCGACGAAAGTGAATAGTATGGAATTGCGTATGCTTTCCTGTGACAGCGCAATTTTGTCACTTGTGAGCTTATTAATGCCCAAACTGACAGCACCATTGAGTCAATACAAGGCAGAGCTAAGCGTATTTATTACCAAAGAATACAAATGAAAACAGTGAAAAACAATATACATTTTGAAAAAACACACATTAATAAAAATATATTATTATATGAAATTGAAGGTTTGATTAAAATACCTTTGCGCTCTTTAAAATAGTAATATAGGCTCAAGATACAACCACCAGCATCCCTCAAAAAGCAGTTACTTGGCTTGGAGTCTCTATTTGAAATACCACTACATTAGCTCGGAGGAATCCGCGTGCGAAGCAGGAGTTCCACTCGCTGCGGCGAGAGATCGACTCGCGGGACGACCTCCTGCTCGCGCACGCAGTACATGAGGCTCTGCGCGCAGAGCTGTTGCATCATGGTTTTCGTGTCGCTCAAAGCGGATGCTTCTATCGATGCGCAGTCGCTGACCAAGAGCACGTCGTGACCCGAGATGAGCTGCTTGCGGATCCGTGCGAGGGTCTCGTTGCGGTACTCTGAGTCCATGCACATGCGACTCGCTGAGAGGTTCCTCAATTCCAATACTCGAGGGTCCTGCGTCTGCTCTTGCTCAGCACTATTAGCAAGCGGTTCATCGTGTGCCTTGACTTGTAGTGGTGGCGGTGGTGGAACCCCAGCTGTCCTGGTCAACTTGGCGATCAGAGACCCGGCCTGAGTATTCTTATTATGGCTCGCTTTCGGCCTCGACACAGCTATTGCCTGCGCTTTGCCATGCTGCAAATCTAGCAACACCTCTCTCTTGGCTTTCATCTCGACCGCTCGCTTGATGTCCTGCGCCTCTTGTCTGCGCGCGCGAGTCCGGTACGCGTGCTTGACCTGGCCCGAGGTCAGTGGGATCGCCTCTGCTTCCAAGTCTTCCTCGTCATTCGGCTGGTTGTGGTCTCTGAACTGGACTTCCCATTGAGAGGAGACCGCAGAAGACGGTTCCGAGTCTTGTCGGAGCCATTGCAGCAGTCGGTCGTTCGGCTCGAGCGGGTGGTCTGCTGCCAAGGTGAGGTCACCTTTACCATCGCTGCCGCAGGTGTCATCAGGTTGATGGTGAAGCTCGGATTGCTTCTTGCTCTGCTGCTGCTGAACGACGCCAGTGTTCCAGCTTCTCACCAGGTTCTTCTTCTCGTGGCGAGCCAAGTGGCGCAGCTCGTCTGCCATCTTCAATCGCAGCGTTGTTCAGCATGTGACCAAAGAAGACGACTCAAGGCTTGAAACGCCGTGCATATATCTTCAGGCGCAGCCTCGAGGTTTGAAGCCCGTTGGCATCGAAGAGTCACCCCTATAAACTCACTCTCTTGGTCTCACTTACTACTTTTTGGCAAATATTTTCGCTCATCGACAGTGATACGAGATGGTGACTGCGAGAAGAGCGCGCGCGCGTCCACTGCCGACAACTCAACCAGCACCTCCACCACTAACTGCGAAGAAGAGCAAGAAGAAGACAACGCCAGTGGCTGGTACATCTGAGCATGGTGTTGCAAGCATTGAGAGAGCCACCATCGGTGTCGACGGAGCCGCTCGTGTTGAAGAAGAGATCGAACCAGAAAATGAGAACAACCGACTGCGCGAGCAGCTCCTGCGCGTCCTCGTAGACCACCAGCGCCAGGAAGAAGAGATCGTGGCGCTGCGAGCGCTCGCGAGGAGTCTGAAGGAAGAGGTCGAGCTCATCCAGAGGCAGAATGCGAGAGCCACTTCGAATACTCAGACATCAGGGACACGGCTCGATGCTTCTTATCACACTGGTAACGAAAAGCGACCGCACGAATTCTTTAAGCTCGATCTCCAGGTCGAGCAGCTACGTGCCGAGAATACACAGCTTCGTGACGAGCTCTGCGACTGCAACGAAGATCTCGAGACACTGCGCGCGTTCGTCAACAGCGAGCTCCCGCAGTTCAAGATCGTCGCCGTGCAGGCGCGCGCCGAGCTTGAGTGCGTCAAGAACCAGCTGCACGATGAGAGAGAGCACTGCGATCGACTAGAGGCCCAGGTCGCGCACTTCAAGGCGCGCTCGAACGTCCAGGTCCCGACACCTGCAGCTCAACCGCTTCAAGGGAACAACACGAGACGCAGCAACAGCTCGGCCAGCTTTGCAGATTACAAGAACGCTCTGAGCCACAGTACGCGAGATGATTCAAGGCGTCGCGAGCGTGAGAATTTCCTACTGCAGTGCCGGTTGAACGCTATGAAGAGCGACAGCGAAGACAAGGAGAACAGCGACTGCGGTGGAAATTTGAGGGACGAGGTGAGCGACGACGCAGAGGCGACATCACCACCAAAGGCCAAGAGCAGACTTTCTGTGTCCTGTATCTCTGCGGCGAGCAGCAGCAGCGGCTCACGAGCGTCATTGTTGGCGTCAAATGTGCTCTTGTCTTCGACGGTGCGTCGTGACCTTTCGGGTCTTGACAACGAGCTGCATGCTCTGCACCAAGCACTTCGCGAAATCCCCCATGTCGGAGTACACCAAAATGATGCAAAAACGAAACGAAGGACAATTTAGCAAAGGTACTTTTAATACAAAGGTTTTAGCATTCGTCACTGGAATGAGAGTTTTATCTATGAATTAAATTGGTAAATGCCAACTTTGAACTTATTATAAAAGGTCAGATAAAATCTTTTAGTTTTGCTAGTCTTCTTAAAATGGAATTTCTGAATAACTAAAAAAAATAAGCCAACATGATATAAAGGCTCATTTTTGAGCTCCACCATTTTGCATGCCTCGCCCTCCAGCCCGCATTTGCCAAAGCAACACACACAGGCAAAAAGCAGCAAGCAAGACACCACGACGACCAGGATGGAGGACCATTTTGCGCGCGTGCTGGACGACGGCAGCAGCGACAAGCGTCCGCATGGAGAAGATGCGAACGCTCACGACCAGCAGCAGACGCGTCGCAAGAAACCCGCTGCGTCGTCGTCGCTCTCCACGCAGGAGCTGGACGCGTTCGTGTCGAACGCCAGCGCGCAGGAGATGGACCAGCTGGACGCACGCGCGCTCAAGTCGATGGCGAACGCGCTGGACAAGCTCATCCGCAAGAACGCGCTGCTGCGGTCCAAGTACCCCGACGCACCGGAGAAGTTCATGGACTCGGAGATCGCGCTCGACGCCGAGCTGACCAAGTGGAAGCAGGTGGCTGCCGCCCCCGCGTCGCTCTACCCGACGCTGGTCGAGTTGCAGGCCGTACCGATGCTGCTGGGACTCTTTGCGCACGAGAATTTGGACATCCGACTGGATGTGGTCGCGCTACTGGCGGATCTCACGGACGTCGACGACGAAGCGGAAGAAGGGTCCATGGACGCGCGCCTGGTGCTCGTGCACGCGCTGTTGGAACACAAGCTGCTGACGTTACTGGTGGCGAACCTGCAGCAACTGGACGTTCCGGATATTGACGACAAGGAAGAAGAGGCCGCGGGCATCTACAACACGCTGCAGATCCTCGAGAACCTGGCGGACCTGGAACCAAAGACGTGCGCACAGGTGTGCGCGACGACCGATATCTTCCAGTTCTTGGTGAAACAGGTGGGTACGAAGCGCAAGTTCAGCCAGAACAAGCTTTACGCAAGCGAGATCCTGTCGATCCTGCTGCAGTCGGGGTCTCAACCGCAAGAGCAGTTCATCAAAGTGGAGTCAGTGGCGGTGGAGAGCAAAGGCAAGAAGACCAAAGTGCAGGTGGACTTGCTGGACGACCTGCTACAGGCGATCGCGCCGTACCGCAAGCGCGACCCAGGGAGCGAGGAAGAGGAAGAATTTGTCGAGAACCTCGTGAACTCGCTCTGCTCGGTGCTGCTGCTCCCGGCGGCACAGAACCACTTCCGCCGTCTCGAAGGCATCGAGCTTGTGCTGCGGTGCATGAAAGACCGCGCTCAGTACGTGTTCCGCGGCGCGCTGCGCATCTTGGACCACACGATCATGGGTAACGCTCGCAACTGCGAGCGCCTGGTTGAAGTTGGTGGGCTGAAGATTTTGTTTTCCGTGTTCATGGGCAAGAAGAAATTAGCCAAAGCCAAGAACAAGCGCGTGAAAGGTGTGGAGAAGGCCAAGGAAGAAGAGAACATCATGAGCATCATGGCGTCACTATGCACTTTGCTCACGCCTGAAGCCAAGTACGACGTGCTCGACCGTTTCCACGCAAAGTTTGTCGAGAACGACATGGAGAAGATGGATCGCGTGGTTGACCTGTTTGTCAAATACCTGAATCGCGTGGAGCAGAGCGACTTGGCCGAAGACGATGATGAGGACGAAGATGATGAAGAAGACGAGGATGAACGGTACCTGCGAAGGTTAGATGCAGGTCTGTTCACGCTGCAGCGCATCACGCACGTCGTGGCGCACCTGTGCGCGTTCTCCAAGAAGAACCGCGCGTACGTGATGGTCAAGTTCCACGAGCGCAGCATCGAGATGGACGTGCTCACGCAGATTCTCAAGGAGCAGCTGGAGATGCTGGGCACTGACAAAATTACAGGTGACGAAGAAGGCAAACAAGAAGATGTTGATAACGAAGCGCAGAAGAAAGTGCAGTCCCAGAAGAAGTTGTTACTGCACTTGCTGAGCACGCTTCGAGAAGATTCCCAGAGCCAGAGCCAGGTGAATGGAGCGGGAGCCACGGGTGAAGCAGATGTAAAAGAAGACAACCTGAGAGCATGAAAATGTCAAGTAATTCTTCGTTCAACGATCAGCATTGTTCTGAATGAATGAACACCTTCCGGACTTGATTGGCATGGTTGCTTGGTGTTTGTGCGAGGAAGGAAATATAGTGAAGAACTGGAGTGAAGAACTGGAGTGAAGAACTGGAGTGCAAGCACTGGAGGTAGGTCGCGTGACTCGATTCGCAGCAACAATATGCGTGTGAGTTCTTTGGGTTCTTTGGCATCAATTGTTAAATTATAGTCGCGAGGAACAAACTACGAAGAAGAAGTAGAAAAGATCAATCTGACGAGGCTGCCAGCGTCGTGAGCGCCACTTTGAGCATCAGGGACTTCTCTTCGTCATTGTAGAGCGCCGAGAGCGGCGTCGGCACGTCAGCGCCATCCTCCTCATCGTCGCCCATGATCCTCGCAGACCTGCTCTTGGGTGCGGAGGGCGAAAGCGTGCCCAAGCGCGAACTATTTGCTGTTGCTTCGGCAGTGACAGTTGTGAGCGAGAACTCAGAAATCGCTGGCGTGAGGATCGGAGCCCCCGTCGCGACGGCGATCGCTTTCTGGAGCGTACTGATTTGCTCGGCCTCTTCTGCCGCGGTTGGTACCGCCTGGGCGGGCAGACTGAGCGTCAAGGCTGGGTCGAAGAGCTCTGTCACCGAGCACCGCTTTGGACTCTGCACCACTGCAGGGGGCTCGTATTGCTCTTCCCAGCGCGTCTGCGTGGGTAGCAACACTTTGGACCGGAACTCATGCCATCTCGTCATGCATTCGTTGCTGAACAGGTGCGGAGAGTGAGCTTGTGCGGTCGTGAGCGCCTGATCGAACGAGATCGCAATGTCGAGGAAAGCCGGCGGGGGTTTGAGCCGCTTCTCCTCGGAGCCGAAGACGCTCAGCACATTGTTGATACAGCCCTGGAGCAGCAAGTGGAAACGCAGCGGATCGTTTGCCGCGCGGTACGCTGGCAGTTCCTTGCCAAACATGAATGGCGAGTCTTCCAGCGCGACAATATACAGCCGGGAGATCGCGCAGTGTAGGATGTTGGCCTGCGGGAACCGGACGATGAGCTCGAGCACGCACTCCATGGTCTTGGTCTGGATGAGCTGTCGGTCGACGGCTGTGCACGAGACGTTGAGGATCGGTAGCATAAGGTAAATCACCTGCACGTGGATTGTCTTGAAGTGCTTTTGCGTAGGGAATTGCAGGATCTCAAGGAACTCCGGCAGGCGCGCGATGAACAGTTTCCATACAACTGGCAGGTCGTCATGTGGACTTCCCTGTGTGAACTCTTCCACCTCTGGAGGCGGCACCATGTTTGACAGAAACGCGGCTTTCGTCACGCAGCCGCACTGCGATTGCTGCAGCAACGAGTTGAGCACTTTGACCGTGTATGACTCGTTCGCGAACGCTGTGGGAAGCGTTCTCAGGTCGTAAAGCGCGGCGTCGATGAGTCGAGACGCGAAATCGAAAGATGCTGAGATCTCGGTCACGTAGAAGAAGCCGATGCTGCCCGTGCGCCGCTCGTGGATCAGGTCGGTGAGCAGGTCGCACGTGAAGAGCATGCGTGAGAATACCTGGTGCGACAGGTCATTCGCTATTCGACTCTGGATGGAGCTGTTCGTCAACGTTGACTCGGAGCCAGTTGTCGTTTGCTGTGGGGCCAACTGGTACAGAATCTGATTCGTCGCGCCTTTCAGGGACGTCATGGTCTCGGGCAGATCGTTCAGGATCCGCAGCAGCACGTCGCGGATCGGCTCGTAGTAGTTCAGCACCAGGAGTGTTTCAAGCAGCGCTCTTTGGTTCTCTTGTTCGCCCTCTCCACCTCCGCTGCCAAAGAAACCCAGCAGTGTCTCGGGCGAGTACTGATCCATGAACACATTGAGGAATCGCGCGAGCGCCTCGAGGTTCATCGTGTCGCGCGAGTTGCAGCTGATGATCTCAGCGCAGATGGCACTCCGCGGCTCTGGCTGGAGCCCTACGAGCGCTGCGATGAGCTGGGACGAGAAGCCCGAGGCGCAGAGCACCCAGTGGGCTTTAAATACGAGTGCGTACTGGTCGTAGGACGGGAACTCGCCATCCCCAGGCGCGTGTCGCTCGCAGTCTAAAGGTGTTAGTTGACCCCCTTCAGTGAAACCAGGTTCATGCAAGAGGCACTTGACCAGTGCTGTGACTATCCAAGTGTGAAGAGCACAGACAGCAAGACATGGTAAGAAGTATCCTGGCAGCTGGACGATGGAAGCTGAGAGGAGTACTTACGGTTGTCTGGACGCATAAGGAACGTCAGCGTCGGGATGTATTGCTCCGAGATCGACGCGACTTCGCTCAGCACTTCCATGACATCGTCCCCGGTACTCAGAGCGTCGACAATATCGGCATGCGACAGGAACGCCGCCACACGCTCGCTTATCACCATTCTCGATCAAAGTACGGATGCAATCGAGACTACTCGGGTCGGGATAACCGCACAGCTCACAGGTCAGTAGGGAAGGCGTAGATGCCTCCAGCACTTGCTCTGGCGTCAGTCCAGCTCGCCTTGGACCTCGTCGTGTGAGCAATATTCACGATCAGCCAGTCTCTCAGGCGTCAGACTGAAGGAAGAAGACTCACGCGACCCTAGGACCCCTCACACACAGAGCAGCTATAGCTATCGATCGGTTAGGGGTAAAGTCGCTGATGATAAATCGAGAAATGGAGTGACGCTAAGAAAAGAAAAGCAAACCCCTCCGAACAGCTAGCTGCGTGGAACAGGCCGCTCGCCTATATTTACCAGCATGTTATATACTAACGTTACTAAAGTCTATCCCACTTAATAACGACCCTGAGAATCGCCCAAATTGGTATATTATGTAAAACGTGCTGATTTAGAGCAGAATTGAGCAAATAGCGCAAAACAGTGACGGCATCCGATTGACAGAAAAGAACCAAAGGGGCACATAAATCCCCACATCAAATGGCCTTCTCAGTCAAAAGTTATCTCACGCAGAAGGCACGCAAGATAGCCGGCGACGATGGAGTGCCTGCGCGCGCGCACAAAATTCGCCGCCTGGCAAAGACTATCGCGCAGCTGATTGTTGACGCGCGTGCTTACTTCGATGCTGAATTACGCCGAGAACGGCGAGATGACGTGACACAGCCGCTGAAGCGCACCGCGAGGTGTCTTCAGGTCTCAGAAATACTCGTGAAAAAAGCCTGCCGACTCAGGCGCGAAGGAGAGGATCTGCCGAGCGACAACGAAAAGGAGGCGCGAGAGAGGAAGCGTACTGTACCAGAAGCGTTCTATGAGGACATTCGCGCGTGTATTTTCACCATGTACGCTGAGAAGAAGCGCGTCACGCTGGACACTTTGGTCGCAGAGCTTACGGCGCGGCGAAGCACCAGATCATCTGCCTGGGTGTGGAGTCGCACAATACTACACCGCGTGCTGACGGAGAACATGGCTTACAGCTACGACCAGCGCCCTATACACCACAAATCCCTTTACGAGAAGCACTCTGTTGCACTCCAGCGCCTTCAGTATATTCAGTGAGTTCGCAGCTACCGTGAAGACGAACGCCAGATCTATTACCAGGACGAGACGTGGGTCACAAAGGATATGACCCCGTCTAACGCCTGGCTGGATGAAAGCGGTGATGGAGGAATGAAGGTGCCGTCAGGCAAAGGCGTGAGATCGATTATGGCTCATGTCGGTGGTGACACCGGGTTCGTCAATGGTGCGGCTCTGATCTTCCGAGGCAAGAAGGCGCTCGCAGACTCTGACTATCATACCGAAATAAACTCAGTTGTCTTTCTCGACTGGCTCAAGAAGAAGGTGTTTCCGGCGCTTCCTTCACGGTCGATCCTGGTTATTGACCGCGTGACATACCACACAATACTCACCAAAGAAACCCAGCCAGCGAAAGCAGCGTTCAATAAGGTGGAGCCGGTTGAGTGGCTCCTTGCGAAAGGGGTCGAGTACGAGATGGACGGCGCGAAATTGAGCACACGAGACGCGTTCATGGCACTTAAGCGGGTTGAGCTCATCGATATCTACGCGCAGCACAAGCCAGTTCCAGTATTTCAAGCTCAAGAGCTTGCTCGAAAGTTCGACTGTGATATCCTGCTTCTCTCAGTCACGCACCAAGAGCTGAATCCAATCGAGCTCATTTGGGCAGACATCAAAGAGTACGTTGCCAAGAATAACATGTCATTCAAACTATCAGAGGTGGAGCGTCTAGCGCATGAGCGCATTGGTGCGATTGGGTAAGATCAGTGGGCCAAGTGTGTGAAGTACTGCATCGGCGTGGAGGACAGCTACTATGCGAGTGCTGATGATATCCCACTTGACGAGTAGTATCATGACCGGTATTTCATTCGCTTTGCGTTTGATGAGATCAATGTCAATTTTCATCCTGATACCTGTCAAAGTATTGCAAGACACCAACGTTAATAAATTCTCAACATTTTGGTGCGAAAAGAATTTTAAAATTCAAAATTTCATATTTTACTGAAGTCGTTATTAAGTGGGATAGTGTACACCCCTGGTCAAAATTATAAAACCACCCACGTTTTTCTTCATAACGAAAAGACGGTTGCGAGTTGTGAGCTGCTGTCTGGATATGTAGCCGGTGCAATATTGTAGAGCAGGGGGCATGCTCAATCGTCCTCGATTTCGCAGTTTGAGAGGGGGCTCCGATACAAATATGCCATTTGGGGACGTGGTCAAAATTATACTACCACCTCAGGCATACAAAAAACAAGATAAAGCATGTACGAAAGAGTGATTATCATTTAATAGTGAGTCTTGCACAATTGTATGGCGCTGTGACAATTAGCAAGCTATGGGGAGAGGAAGATAGC
>JALBYZ010000652.1:0-19400 GCA_038050575.1 Globisporangium mamillatum
GAAGCTCGGCTCCTGAAGCGGTTCGAGGAGCTGTTCGGAAGCGGAGCAGACACGATCGTCGCGATCGGGGATTGGAGCCAGAGGCAGCACCGCAGGTTCAAGGAGCCCGTTAATGGCAAGGGCTTTAGGACGATGTTTCGGAAGGCGGGCTACGACGTGTACCTGGTCGATGAGTTCCGTACCAGCAACAGATGCAGCGCGTGCGAGCAGGGTTCCGAAAATGCGAGAACCCTCGACCACACAGGAGCGGCATAATTTTGCGTCACGGGCTGGTCAGGTGTATGACTTGTTTCAGGCTGTGGAATCGAGATACGAACGTCGCGTCGAACATCTGGAAGGCGGCAACGAGCGCGATCCGAGACGAGGGTCGCCCCGCGTATCTTCAAAGGGTTTCAGTGGGACTTCATCTGTTGCCACACCCACGATTGACAGTACGTTAACCGAACCAAACCAAGCATTTCGTAGCTTATCGAACAGACCTCATTCTCTCTATATATTAACTCGAACTTCTACGGTCTAGCGAAGCTTCATCAACACGCTCTCTCAGTGGGTGATGTCGAGCGAGAAGACGTCCGAGCGCGAGTAGTGACCCGTGGGGTCCAAGTCGAAGCGCGCACCAATCACGTCGTCGAGGTCGATCTCGACGCTCAGGATGCCCTGGCGCTTGCGCAACGGACCTGCGAGGATCTCGCCCAGCGGGGAGATGATGCAGCTGCCGCCGCCAATGATCTCGGCGTCGTCTGCGAGAGCTGTTGCTGTCTCCCTATCGTCGCCAGTAGTATTTGCTGGCTTCAATGCGCTCCGCATGATCTCTTGGTGCCACGCGGGGTAGTCCGCCATGGTCGCAAACTGGTTCGCTGAAAGCACAAAGCAGCGCGACTCCATCGCGATGTGCACCATCGTGTGCAGCCAGTTCTCGCGCGCATCAACCGTCGGCGCGACGTAGAGCTGAATACCCTGCTGGTAGTAGTTGTAGCGCAGTAGCGGCATCATGTTCTCCCAGCAGACACCTCCGCCGACCGAAATCACCTGGGTTTCTTCACCGCCTGCCACGTGGATCGTCTGCGCGCTCAGGTTCTCTTTCGAGCCGTCGCCGTTGCCCCAGATGAGTCGCTCGGACGCGGTCGGCATGAGCTTGCGGTGCTTGCCGACGATGCCGACGACCGGGTCCACGTACAGCACCGTGCAGTAGAGCGTCGAGCCGTCTTTCTCGATCACGCCCGTGGCGATCGCGACGTCGCAGTCTTTCGAGACCTGCGCGATCGCGTCGGCCTCGGCGGACGGGATCGTGATCGCGCCGCGAAAGTACTTGGCGAAGTCCTTGCGGCCCTGGTCGCCACGCAGCCCGACCATTGCCCCGAAGTTCGTGTGCTTGGGGTACCCGCCGAAAAACGCCTCGGGGAAGAGCAGGAAGCGCACGCCCGCGGTCTGCGCCTCCTCCGCGAGCGCGCGGAAGCGCTCGAGCGTGGCGTGAAAGTCGAAGTCCTTGCTCGCGGTCTGCGCGACGCCCACGCGAATCTTCATGCTGCTACTGTTGAGTGGAATGAGCTCTTCAGGTGAAATCGGCGAGTGACGGCAATGATGGCTCCGTTTTCGCTTGTCAATCGGTTCAATTGAGTCGGTCGGTCAGGCGATTTTGATTGGCGAAACACAAAAGTGAGCCATTTCTGGGCTGCAATCGCGCTGTTTGGATGCAGTTGACTGACTGCAGGGATAAACCCATCTGGCCATTTGGGTCAAGCGCCCGCAGCCATTTGACCCAAATATCCAAGCGATTTATACGCGATTGGCTCGGTTTCTTGGCCCAAATGTCCGCCGGCCACGTTGCCCATTCTCCCACTTCTTTTTCTATTGTTTTCCAGCCAATGTCGTTTGACCCACTTGTTCAGGCCAAATAAACAGCAAATGCCTGGCAGTCCGATCCTCTCCAATTGCATAACTGTGCGTCACAAAAAACAAGAGGATGCTAACAACACTACCATTTATTACCAAGTATTTTTTGTCCAACCAAACAACAGCAAATATCTATACTAAATTTTGCATCGCCCAGCCACCTCAATCTCAATCTTAAACCTGATAACAAAGAAAAGAGCCATCCAAGAAGTACAAAACACCATGAGCAAGATGGAGGCGATGGCCGCCATGAACGCCCCGCCCATGAAGATGGAGCATGTGCAGCCCGTATCGCCAGAGCTACACGTGATGGGACCCGTATCACCGCTACTGCCACCACCAGAGCCGCGCCTGACCGCTCGGCAGCAGCGGCTCATCTGCGCCGCGTACGCGAAACATCCGAACATGACGACGCAGATGCTCGCGCTCTGGGCAAAGAGCTCCTTCTTGCTGCGGCACGAGCCGTCACCATCGACGATCTGGAAAGTGCTCAAGTGCGGCAAGAAGCGCGAGCACACGATGTGTCCGAGGCGCCGTGCGTTCTTGCTGCACAAAGACATGGAGACGCTCCAGCGCAAGAAGCTGGACGAGCTGCTCGTGTCCTGGGTGCTCGCCCGCGATAAGCAGAATGTGCGCACGACGATCAGGCTCGTCAAGCACCAAGCCAAGATGTTGTGCATGGCGCTCAAGATCCCTGAAAGCGCGCGTCCAGACTTTTCGAACGCCTGGCTCGCATCGTTTACCCAGCACCACGGGCTTCAGCAGCAAGCGTGGGTTAAAGGGCTCAAGCCGAGCGATTACAACAATGCCTGTGAGCAAGAAACCAGCGATGAGGAAGAAGACGCAGAGTATGAGCAAGAAAGCAGTGATGACGAAGACGATGAAGGTGGGGAAGAAGACTATGAGCAAGCGACCCCTGACGAAGATGACGACGAAAGGCGCGAACAAAGCATTCCCTACGAAGGATACTATGAACAACTTGAAGAAGAAGGGGACTTTGAGCCAGAGACCCCAACTGAGGATGACGATGACTACGAGCAAGAGACCCCAACTGAAGACGAGGAGTTCTATGGTCAAGAAGCCCTAGATGAAGATAAATGGTGCAGCGAGCAAAAGCAGGTAGTGCATTCCTTTATAAAGCTGACGCCTCACATCCCCATCCCCATACCAAGAGTGAGAGCAAGCAGGATCAGGCGTCGCGTAGATCATCATAGAGAGAACTCCCACCAGCAGATCAGCACCACCGCTAACGCTGCAGGCCGCGTGCGGTCGTTGACCAACACGCTCAAGACGCTCGAGTCGGCGATACGCAAGCGCGGAGCGGATCTGCGCATCGAAGAGCTCCGCTGCGAGATCCTGACCAAGCGCATCAAGGTCGCTGAGGAGAAGATGCTTGCGAGGCAGCGACTGGAGGACGCGGGGGTCTCGAAGCAGGAGATCGAGAAGCTCCTACCACTGACGAAAGTGCATCCAGTCCAGGTGGAGGCGCAGCACTGAGAATATAGCGAGCGCCAACGCTTATGAGACTGATGGTCTCATGTATTCGACCCAGTTTCGCTCCAACGTAACTTTTCTTACTTCAACTTGAGGTTCGCTTCATTTATTTTGTCAAAGCAAGCAGCAGCAACCTCTCACACAAAAAATGACGTCTCCCAGCTCCACTTTAACTTTTTATCAGAAAACAGATGCCGATCAACACCTGCGCTCTCTCATTTCCGAGAACGCGAGCTCGCCGACAAGCTAGCAGCACAAACACGCCTCCATGAGCACGTTGCCAGGAAAGATGGCCACGATATCGCCCATGTCACGCCGCCGCCGCCAGAGCCTCACGACCCAGCAGGAACAGCAGATCTGTGCGCAGAAGCAGGCGAACCCCAAGATGACGCAGAAGGTGCTCGCGGGTTGGGCGAAGGCCGCGTTTGCGCTGCAGTACGAGCCGACGCTGTCAACGATCTCGACGATTCTCAAGTGCATGAGGGAGCGCGAGCAAGAGGCCCTCATACGCGTGCGAGCGCAGGAGCAAGCGGAAGAGTGGGAACGCGTGCTCAAGTGGAGACGATGCCGCAGACTCAAGGAGAAGCGCTGCGTCAAGCTCATGAAGCTCGAGTACGAGATGAACAGGTGGCTGCTCCAGTGCGCGCGTAACGAGGTCCCCGTGTCGAGCGCGCAAATCGAGCAGCGGGTGGAGGCTTTATGCGAGCAGCTCAAGATCACCGATCACATGCGGCCGTACCACTGGGGCATGTACCTCGCGCAGTTCACCAAGAGTAACGCTCTCCGTCAGTACAAGTATTCCCCCGAGGACTTTGCGGACGACCGGACGTTTGAGTTTGAGATGAAGACGAGCGACGAGTATAGCCCTGAGTCCGATGAAGATGAATCGGATGCGAAGGACGCCGAAGCGGGCCCCAGAGATGAAGGGTCGGAATTACTTACCAACAGCGAACCCGAAAGCTATGGAGGATCGGAACCACTATTTTTCAGACATCCGGAAAGCGATGAAGGATTGGAACCTAGTGAGAGCGAAGAGAGAAGCAACGATAGCGACACAGAGGACAGCGACGGACTCCAAGACGAAGAAGTCGACGTGAATTGGGGATGGTACGAGAGTGCTGGTGTCTTGTGCGACACATCCGTGAAGAGTGAGCCGCGTCTTCCTACATTTGCTACGTCCATGAAGAGCGACAGTAGTGCTTTACCGTCCTCGACAATCAAGCAGAAGCCACAACTCTCCATTATGCGACCCACGCCGTTCTCCACAATTCCGAACAGTATCAAGATGGAGCAGACACGATTCGCTACGATGCCGGCCTCTGGGAAGATGGAGTCTCCTCTGTTCACTGCACCTTCGTTCGTGGAGATGACGGAGCCTGGCTTCTTTATCAAGAATGAGACGAACAGCGAGATCAGCAGACGTGTGGATCTCGAGAACTACCACCAGCAGAGCAATTATTTCAGCACGCCCACGGAGAATCCAGCAAAACGCAAGCGAGAGGCGGATTCATTCGTCGAGGGTTTTCGAAACAACACCTTCGACGATCTCAAGTGCATTAAGGTCCCCGACGATAGTAACAGCCTCTTGCACGAGTACCTTGAGGACTCTGAGGAGGACGACGATGACGATGGGGTCAACGCACTCATGCGCAAGCACATCTAGGAGGCCGAGAACCATCTCTTCGAGGATGACAGCACGCTCGGACTCAAGCACCTCTAGGAGGACGAGGAGAGAGTGATCGCAGGAATGCGCTGAGATGGAGCCTTATCACTTGCCCAAGGTAGAGCGAGCGAGTGATTCGTCACCCCGGACGGCCGACCTCGGTAAACCAGGAGATCAAAATAAGACTGTGAGCTTCGCAAGACTCGAGGCTCTGAGAGTGACGGCGAGAGCGATGCGAAAGCAGAAAAGATATGAGGAGCTTTAACGTTGTAGTTGCGCTTTATGTCTGTCGTTGCTGGTAATAGTAATATGTCGTTTGCTGTGTGGAAATCGCTTCGTACGCTGGGTCCTCCTACATTCGATCTCTCTCTCTCATTCTTGTGTTGTTAGTGGTTTGCTGTGCTTTTGCCGGGTTTGCGAAATGGTCGCGAGTCCGCCATGACCTCATCACATCACATCATGAACGATACTTTTCAGCTTCTTTTGTTTTATTTAATAGGCAAGGGGTTGTTTGTTCACTTGCCTTTGCTTCGATTGAATGTGTGGACGAATCTGAGTCCACGTTGTCGACAGCCCATCCAAGTGATCGTTATCGTCAATCAGTCCATCGATGTCAACGAATTCCAGTTCACCATCGGATTAACCTGTCAAGACTGCGAGCGATTGCGCACGACAATTGCGCTTCCACATGCAAACAAAGCAACCAATCGTCTGTTGCGCTTCAAGTGAAGCTGCTCTGATACGCCAACCAAAAGACAGACCTCTGGAGTTTGTTTCAGCATTTTCGCCTTCTTCAAAACTCAAAAGCAGCCAGCAGCAAATTTATAAATGGAATTTGCCACCAGCGGCTTTCTCCATGTCAACAACGCCCCGCATATCAAACCTTCCCCACCGTAACAGGTGGTGGCGTGTAACCTGCCATGCTCAACGTCGCATACTCAGTGCAAGGCGATCAAATCCCATTTCCGCATCACGTCGGAGTTGTCCTGGAGCCGTGCCAGAGACCCAGCAGGTGGGAAGGATTATGGTCCTGCAAAGCCTTAACACAGCTCTTCTCCCTCACTCTCCTCTTGCGTCGCTATGCTCCGACGTCTACTGGTATGAGCGAGTGAGTGCGAGGACGGACAATGGGCGCCTTGCTTTGCTGTCGCACACTCGCTGACAACGTGGTCGGTAGTCTCATTTCGAGAAGCGCGCGCTAGAACACACAGCAGCAACGAGAGCGAGTCGAGTCGTCCACCATGCGCGTGCTACTGCTTATCGCCACTGCCTTCCTCTTGAGCTCCAGCGCTCTCGCACAAGATGCGGTTACCATCACCACAGCCCCCACGACGAGTGGACCGCAACCGGCACCAGCAGCACCCAAGTCCGCGCCGACAGTCGGCGAGCCAGCGTCCGCGTCGGCATCTCGCACTGCAGCTCCAGCCACCGCTTCCGTAGCTCCTGCTCCTGTAACACCCAGTGCCACGACACTCGCGCCGATCGCGTCGGCCGCGCCAGGCTCCAGCACATTCCAGCTCGTGAAGAAGACGATCTGCAGCGACGCGCTCGTGAAGGAGCTCAGCGCGATGTACACCAAGAACCGCGCCATGTTCGACGAGTGCGCGGCTGACGCGGACTTCCAGATCTTTCCTAACTCGGGCAAGAAACCCACGGCCGAGCAGATTCGCGCCATGGCGGTCGCCAAGTCCTGCACTGCGATCTTCACGGCGATCGTGCGCGCCGACTTCCCCGCGTGCGACATGGGTGGCCTGCCGATCAAGAGCGTGACCGAGACGCTGCTCAAGATCAAGGTGGACATTGACGAAGGCAAAGAATCCCCTTCCGCGCAGCGCTTCAACGAGATGATGAAGTGGCGGCGCGACGTGAACCTGGCGCAGGAGGCCGGCGTGCCGTACGACAGCGAATCGGCGCTCTTCCGCGAGTACAAGGTGAACCTTTGGAAGGCGCGCGCGAGCACCGACGTGCGCGTGAGTTCGGACTTCACGGTCGAGTACAAGCTCTCGAACGGCACGTACACGCGCGGCGCGCTCGCGTTCAGCTCGCTCGAAAACGGATCGAATGGCAGCAGTACCGTTGGCAAAGTGAAGGCCGCAGCTGTAGACTCAGGCTCGCAAGGCTCATCAGGCGCGAAGAACGTGGAGAGCAGCGCTGTTGGCACAAGCTCTCGGACAGGATGGGCTGGGCGCACTGGCATCGCGGTGGCGCTGCTCGTCGCCACATCGCTGTCGTCGCTAGGATTGCTCTAATAGCAGAAGGTGTCGAGGAACGTGAAGAGCTCAAGTGATCCTCTATTTTTTATGAAGCGAAATGCTGGTCTGGTGGGTACTCCCATGGGCTCATGAACTGTATGTTTGGGGACCTCGCACAGTACGTACGTAGCTCTTGGGCTTCTTCACTGAGAGGCGAGGTCCTGTCCGATTGATCGATTGATTGATGTTAACTATGAAGAGTGAATACATGTAAAGTGCTGTCTTGAGAGCCCATGAAGCTGCGCTGTGGGTCAAGCCGTGGCTGTATTCACTCATTCACACAGCCTCCAGCCTTTCCTGTTCAAGGTCCAATGTCCCAGGTCACTCGTCCGGCATCTGCTTTGCTATGCTATTGTAATTGTACGGAGAAGCTCTGTCTCTGACTTTTTCTCCACATGGTGAAGAACCACCTTGCGCGCACGGTGTCAGGTCAGCAGCCCGCTGTTCATAGCCGGCGCTGCTTGTGGGTCCCCTGTTTGCAATCTGAGCCTGAATGAGCAAAGGAGTCAGAATGAGAATGACAGGAATGCCAGATCTCGGGGTTCATGGTCGCGGACCCCCTCTACCACAGACAGAGAAGCTCAGAGAATTGCGATGATTGAGTACGAATCAATTGGCTCTCGGTGATGAGAGTAGAGCATGAGTGTTTATCCGTGCGTGGTCCCTGTCGTCTCGATGGTTCATTTCGGCAACTGAGGGGTCCAGGCGATCAATCAATCAGTCCAGGCGCCGGCAGCCTTACCACTCAGGCTTGGTAGCTCGTCACCTAGCAGCTCCTCCACGCGACCATGAGGGTTCTTGCACTTCTAGTGACAGTGGCTGCAGTATGTGTGAGCTCCGGTGCTCTCGCTCAAGACGCGGCCGCCAGTAGCTCATCAGCTCCAGCACCAGCTTTCATCGTGTTAGGGCCAGGTTCCGGCTCCGACTCCGACTCGACAGCAGCGCCGACTGCTGGTATCCCACCCGCCACCACTGCTCCTGCTGCGCCAACGCTCGCGCCGATCGCGTCGGCAGCGCCAGGCTCGAGCACGTTCCAGTACGTCCCGAATGCGGTCTGCAGCGAAGACGTTGTGAGCAAGATCAACCAGATCTACAACAAGAACCGCGCCATATTCGACGAGTGCGTGAGCGACGCCGACTACCAGATCTTCCCACACTCCGGCCAAAGCCCGACGGCGCAGCAGATCCGCGCCATGGCGACCTCGCCGTCCTGCGTCGCGATCTTCACGGCGGTCGTGCTGGCGGGCTTCCCAGCGTGCGACATCGGCGGCATGCCCATGAAGGCCGTGACCGAGACGCTGCTGAAGATCAAGGTCGACATTGACGAAGGCAAAGAGTCGGCGTCCGCGGATCGCTTCCAGGAGCTCATGTACTGGCGGCGCGACGTAAACTTGGCACAGGCGGCCGGACTGCCCTACGACAGCGAATCGGCGCTCTATCAGGAGTACAAAGTGAACCTCTGGAAGGCCTTGGCGAGCAGCACTGTCCGCGTGAGCACCGACTTCACGCTCGAGTACCAGCTCTCGAACGGCACGTACACGCACGGCGCGCTCTCGTTCTCAAACCTGACCGACGGATCAACTAGCAGCAATAGCAGCGACGTGGTCGGCAGCGTGCGACCCGCGAGCTCCAGCGATGGCGTGCAGTCGAGTTCCCAGTCGGAAGAAGTGGTGAAGGTCAAGGTGACCTCGGGTGCACCAGCATCACTCCTGTGGAAATCTACGAGTTTAGGAATGGCGGTGGTGACTTTCGTCGTCGCGTCGGTGCTGGCTGCCACAGCTTTAGCGTAGGTTTACTTTAAATATGAATCAGCGTGAATGGGTTTTGTGCGCTCGATGTCTCGTGGGTTTTGATGATGATGCTGCTGGAGAGATTTTCCAGCACGGCACCAGATAGAATGAAGCGTAGCAATGGTGTCGTGTGTGCGGCTATCAACGTTGCCTGGTATCAATGAGGAGAGTCATGGTGGTCCTGGTCATGATTGCGAGCGCCCCACGCGCTTGGGCATGCGTTCAGCGAGCACACTCTGCTCGCACTGGCGATGGCAGAAGAGGTCTGTGGGCATGCTGCCATGGCTGGAGAGAGGGCGAGTGATCATTTTTTCGAGTTGGCTTGGGCAGAACAAACAATACAAAGTGGATGTGTGCTGAAAAGATATAGAGTAGATTGGAGTTAATGATTGAAGAAAAAGGATACACGAACGCTCACGTGAAGAAGTTCTCGCGCAAAAAACAAGAGTTCTCACTTGAAAACACCAAGTATATCACTGGGCAAGCTCAGCTTCCTCGAACTCATTGTTGATCAGGAAACTAGTCACCGCCGCGTTCCACCGTAAGCAGGCGCACACGGACGTAACACGGTCTTCTTGGTTGTGGCGCTCGCCTTCAGTGGCTTCGTACGCTTGTCTTGCTTGGTCCGTTGGTCCACTCCACTCAGAAAGTTAGCTCATAAGTCTCAGCATTCTGAATCTGAGACATCAGACTGATTCTTACACAAAAGGGAGTCAGGGACATATTATTTCATTGATGTCTCTTATTCTGGGCAAGACACTAACTGAACTGAACACTTTTCGACAACGGATATTCACAATAAAGGGCGGGTGAGGAGAATAACGATATAGGGAAGCACGAAGAGAAGCGCTTGGTTGATTGTTATCACAGACGTTCACCATTCTGGTGCAGAGAGGGATTGCTTGCTGATTTGAGCAATCGTGCGTCCCGCGCGTTGTGTTGTGCCTTCTGCTTCTGCTTGGGTTACCTTGGTGCATTATGTAGTTACTGAGCTGGAATGAAATAGATATGACTGTACATATCTCATCAAGTTGACACGCATGGCAGAATATGCAAACATAAAGAACCCAATACCTCTCCGCACAAAAGCAAAGCACGCTGCCCTGTTTCTTCGCTAGCGCCGCATTGAACCAAGTCACTTTGTTGACCATCTGGAGGGGGCTGGGCTGCTTCTACAGAACTCTGCACTCCTTTGCCTTTGTTGAGCGTGGTGCCTCTTTGTCAGAGGAGTGGCCACAAGAGCCCCATTCATCTAGTATTAATTCGACACATGACTTCACATTCGTGTGATGCAACACTATTCTTGTTGGAGGTTGTTGCCACCTCTCGGTAATAGTGTGCACTGTAGCTGTAGTAACATTGACTTCTCTTTACGCTCGGTGCTCACAGAAGAAGCGTGCTGTTGAGTCGTAAGAGTTTTGTCATTATGCTTCTTCATTGTGTTTTCGCTTTGATGTACACTTTGCCCATTCAACACGCTTGTACATTGCAAATGCGCGACGAGCATGTGACCATAGCCCTCGAAAAAAACGAGCCAGTCCATTTGCTCCACAAAAAAGGAAATATGATTTACCCGAAGCCAAAGACCCCTTCAATATCACCCACTGGGGAAAACTGGTTATCTTTTTCATAAAGTATGCTGCGGGCCAATGGAGACAGACCATCAGCGAGTGGTTCCGAATTGATCCCACTCAATCACCCACAAGTCAGCAGTGCCACCTGTTTTGATGAGGAGCTCTTCGCAAAGTGATCCGCTCGCGCAAAGTGATTCTTTGGCTTGGTTATGCCAGCAAGCAACATGACGTATTTTTCGAAGGGCTGCTGGTCTTGACGCGAGTGCATCTGTAGAGGACAGTACGCTCCGGATGGCGCCGGCGCTGGTCCCATGGTTCTCTATCCGCCACACCTTCACACCTTCACACCAGTACCTCGTTGAAGGGCGGGAGGCAGATGATGTGGGAGGAGCTCGTGCAATCGCGACATCCGATAGGTCCCCCCAACACACACACTCACTCACACACGCACGAAAGGGTGACAGCCATCCAGTTCAAGGTAAAAGCAAAGGACAGGGGTCGTGTTTTGTTTGTCTCTTTCTCTCAGTGAGGCTGCCTCTAGTACACGCGCCATCCGTCCGTCCCTTATGGGGTCTCGTAACCCGCCATTCCCGATTTCGACCGACCCCGCTCTGCTGCACCATGCGCATCATTGCCTCCCAGTGCCTGCTCGCGCTGTTTTTCCTGTCGGTGCTGCTACTCGACACCGGCGTTGTGGTGTTTACGTCTGCAAAGACGACCAAGTCCACGCCGACGCCCTCGCCTGTCGTCGAAGAAGTGGCTACACCAGCGCCAGTCGTCACGGAAACCCCGGCGCCTCAGGTCAGCAGCGCAGCAGGCTCGGCGTCTTCTGTTTTCACCGTTGCCACCACCACTGCTCCTGACCCGATCGCGACCACCGGCCCGTCACCCGTGCCAATCCACTCGGCGCAGGTCAACTCGAACACGTTCCGCGTGACCGACAACCTCGTGTGTCCCGACGTCGTGGCCGACCGCATCAATGCCGTGTACACGAAGAACAAGAAAGTGTTCGTCACGTGCATGGAGAAAAGCGGGTACCAAATCTTTCCCTACTCGGGCAAAGTGCCGACCGCCCAGGATATCACGCTAATGGTGCAGAGTCCCGAGTGTATGGCAGTGATCACGGCGGTGGCGATGGCCAATCTGCCGGCGTGCTCAATCGGCGACATGCCCGTGAAGGCGGTGGTCGAGACGCTGCTCAAGATCTCGATCGATATGGCCGACGGCGCCAAGGCTCCATCGGCGGTCGAGTTCCACGCACTCATGGCGTGGCGCCGCGATGTCAACGCAGCGCAGGCCGCCGGTCTGCCGTACGACAGCGACTCGGAGCTCTACGCGATCTTCAAGAAGGCACTCTGGCGCGCGCTCACGTCCACCGACATCAAGGTTCTTGCTGACATGACCATCGTCTACAGCAACGCGTCGGCGCAGACCTTTGCGGACACGACGGGGAGCTCGCTGGCGGGCACAGCGGCCAGTGTGAAGGCCAGTGACGCGAGCGGCAGTAGTGCGGGCGTAGCGGCCTCTGTCGTCAAGCCATCCGCCTCGAAGACGAGTACCCAAAGCTCGCCGGCGACGCGTCCAGATGCATCGTCCTCTAACCTTGTTGTGGGGATCACGACCCTCACTGCTGTGGTGCTTGCCTTCATGCAAGCGGCTTAGCTTAGCAAGCAATGCTGCGGTGCTCTCCAGTTTTGTTCCACGTACCTACTGTCTGAGGTAGTCAAGCCCGTTACGGTCGTTCGTAGTCTATGTGTTTGTGTATCTGTTCAAGTTGTTCTTTAATATAAATCGAGGATCTCGATGGTGCCGTGAACATGAAAGAAAACCCTCCATCTTTGTTTTCATATCTGTCCACTTGTCCGCTCACAGCGAGCGCAATGGCATGTCCATACTCTTTGATTGTCGCGTCACCCTCATCTTGGAGGCTTCACGATGTACCGAGTACCTTGGCTTGGGGCACCTCCGGTGGTCAACAAGCCAGCCAGCCTGTCAATATGGCCGCCTCACCTCTACTTCTGGTAGCCAAATACATGTACCTGCAGACAAAGTGTCCCAAGTCAACGATCACGTCCAGCATTTCGAGTGCGCCTTGCCATTAGGTACTCGGTCGGCGGATACATGAGCGAGCCCGTCCTGTGGCATAGAGACACTCGCTCGTCTCATTCCAATTCAGCCAGAGCAAAACCCCACACTAGACAGATGGACGAAGGATAATGTGATCTCCTGGACTGCCTGGTCATCATCCGAACAGAAACGTTCGAGGCACCTGCGCGCTGGTAAAGACGGAGTGAGAGAGGTTGACCAGACTGAATGATGGACCAGGTTCTACCTACCCTTCACCCCACACACATAGCCATTTGCTCACCCCTGACAGAGTCAAGCGATCAAATGGCCCGACAGTCTGTAAGTTGACCCGTCAATACTACGACTGATTTCGTGTGCGTTTAGCACCACCATGCCAAAGCCAGGAGCTTTCGTGTTGACACTGTTGTTAGCGATCTTCTCCGCAGCAGCGCCAATCCCAGCCAGCAGCTCAGCCGCTCCGAGCCTCGACTACACCACGAGTACTCCATGCGAACCCCAGCTCGGCGAGCTCCTCGGGGAGCTCTATGCGCAGAACCGCAACGTCTACGAGCAGTGTCAGCTGGAGACCCCGGACAGGTACACGCTCTTGCCATTCTCTGGGTTTTTACCCAGTGACGCGCAGCTCAGCGCCATGGCGTCGTCCAAGTCGTGTCTCTATTTCTACCAGGCGGTGTTGCTGCTCCCCGGCATGACCGAGTGCGTGCTGGGCGGCATTGGCATCAAATCTGCCGCGGAGACGCTGCTCATGACATCCCAGGATCTGCTCCAGGGCTTTGCAGTGCTGACTTCCCGCGAGTTTGCAGCGTTCCTCACGTGGCGCCACGAGCGTAACGTCGCGCAGCAGAGCCAGAAGAAGTTCGACGCACGCTCCAGGTCGGCAAAGGAGTTTGACGCGCAGCTGCGCGAGGCGCTCACACGCTTTGAGCTCACGGTCATGGAGAGCCTACGCATCCAGCTCAAGGGGGTGGTGATTGGAGTCCAAGCCAGTGGCGGTGATACCTCTAGAACTACTGCTGAGTCTAAAGCGACGGCATCAACTTATCCAAGCACCAAAGACGAGATCATCCGGCGGTTCCAGTTGTCATCCGACGGCACGACCACAACGTCAGCAGCCACTGAGAAGCGCAACAGCGCCAGTAGGTCGTCGTCAGAGCTCAGCCTGGTAGTACCTGTAGTCTTAACAATAGCAGCGCTCGGGCTTTCGCTGTGAGCCAGTCATTTTATTAAGTACGTACCGGTACTGAAGCTGCTTGGGTGTCAGTGAGTACAGTTCGGCAGCTCTTCGTAGGGAAAGATGGGTACACTCGTTGTAGTGACATGGGTACACTTTGACAAATCCAGAGTTCTCACAAGTAAGACAAAACGTAAATCTATCTATTCTGAACAATTTAAAGCCATACTCTAGCCTAGCGCCTCTCTCACTCTCTTTCTTTCTGCCCGGTCTAGAACTTGGCTTTGCGCTGCTTGTTGAGCTCTCTCTTGGCGTCCTTCTTGTGCTGCTTGGTGAGCTCCTTCGTGGCCTCTTTCTTGTCGGCCTTGGTGAGCGCCAGTGGGTTGATCATCACGCCCGCGCGCTTCATCACCTTGGGCACTGTGAGCGCGCTCGTGGACGCCGGCGTATTCCAGTCGCTGCCCAGCGGGTTGCGCATCGCCATCTCGTACTCCTCGCGCGATGTGAACGGGTACGGCACGTCCTGCACCGCGAACTTGGCGGCACGCTTGTCCTTCTTCTCGTTGATCAGCACGCGCGCCATCTTGGCGTCCTTGCGGCTCGCCAGCACCTTCTTCTTCGTGTCCGCCGCGAGCTTCTTCGCCTGCTCCTCACGCGCCTTCTGGCGGAACGACACCTTCACGCCGTCGCCGGCCCAGCTTCCCCAGCCGGTCATGCCCACGAGCTTGGCGATCTCGGCGCCCTTCTTCGCGGTCGTGTCCTGCGAGGCGATCAACTCCTTCTCGCGCGCAATCTCGTCCTCGTCTTCGTCCGCGAACGCGAACGCGCGGCGCACGAGCTCTTCCTGGGTCAGCTTGCCGTCGGCGGTCTTGACGTCCGCGCCAGCAGCCTGCTTGGACTTCTTGCTGGTGTCCTTAGCACCATCCGTAGAGGTGCTGACTCCGCTGGTCGTCTGGTCGAGCTTGCGCTTCTTGTTGTTCTTGGCGCCACCCGTGAGCACCGAGAGCGAGTTCTCGGCCGCTGTCGCCGCCGCGTCCTTGGTCACCGACTTGGAGAGCGACTCGATCGCGCTCGCGACGTCGGCGCCGGTCTGCTCCTTCTTGGTCGCCGTCTTCTTATTGCGCTTCTTGGACTTGGTGTTCGTCGCCGCGCCAGTCAGCCACGGGTTCTCCTCGGTCTCGTTGCGCTCCTCGGCCTGCACTGGCTCCTCAGCAGCAGCAGTCTTCTTGGTCTTGTTTTCCTTGGCACTACCGCCCAGCTCAATGGTCTTGGCAGCAGCTTCCGCGCCAGCCTCGAGACCCAGCGCCTTGCTGCTGGTGCCATCACCAAGGTCGACAGCGATCGCGCCCGAGGCGCGCGCCGAGAGCCCCTTGTCCATGCTCACGTTGCCTGTCTGCAGCGCACCCTTCGGCAGCGCCTTGGCGACCGCCTCCTTGTCTTCGGCCGTGGCCTTAACATTCTTCTTCTTCTTCTTGTTGCTCTTCTTGGCGTCCTGGGCCTGCGCCTTCTTCGCCTCACTCATGCCCTCATCGCCAGAGCTAAGCTCGTCGCTGTCCGACAGCAAGCCGTCGTCGCCACCCTTGAGCTCGCGAAGCAGCTTCTCGGTCTCCGTGCGCGCCTTCTCGCGCTGCTTCTGCACGGCGCGCTGCATGAACTTCATGCCGTGGAGCCCCTTGGTCTGGCTCGCGTTCGCCTCGTCGTCGTCGATCTCCATCACGAGCGCGCCGGCCTGCTTTTCGAGTCGCTTCTGCAGGCGCGTGACCGCGTCTACGCCGTCGTTCTCGTCGCCCGAGTCGTCGTCCAGATCGTCGTCGTCCTCGCTGTCGGCCGTGTGCATCTTGCGACGCAGCTCTTCACCGCGACGCAGTTGGTCGGCGATCGCGCCGCGGGTCTCGTTGTCCGCCTGGATGCCGCGCTTGAGCTGGTGCTTGACCCACTTGGACGTGTTCGTGTGCTTGAGCGTCATGCGCTCCTCGGCACGCTTCTCCGCCATCTCGTTCTCGAGCTGGTCCGCCAGCTCCGGGTCGAGCTCACGAAGCTGCTTATGTTGCTTCTCGGCCTGCTTCTTGTCCTGGCTGTTGCGAATCTTGTGGTAGAGCTTGCTTTTGATCTTCTTGATGCGCTTCTGCTTCTGCTCCTCGTAGAACATGAGCGCGCGCATCTTCGCGAGCTCCTGCTGGCGCGCGATCACCTCCTCCTTCGACACTTTCTTTTGCGCGAGCTCCTCCTGCTCGTCCTTGGCGACCGTGCGGTCGCTCAGGTCGCCCGCCTTGAGCAAAGCCTCGACGTCCTTTTCCATCGACGTCTGCGCCGAGAACTTGCTCGTCAGTGACGCCGCCGTGAGGTTCTCCATCTTGGGGATCTGTTCCCGGAAGTCCATCGTCTCCTTCTGGCGGTTGCGACGCACGACCGTCTGGAAGAGGTCCACGTCTTTCTTCTTCTCCGTGTACGCGATCTTGCGCGTCGCGCGCTCTTCGTGCACGGGAGCCACCGCCGCCTGCAGCGCGCCGCTGCCGTTGGTCTCCAGGTCGCGCACTTGCTTCTTCACCTTGCTCAGGTTGAGTCCTTTCTCGTCGCCCGTGGCAGTCGACGTATCGGCAGCACCACTGCCGCCGCCCAACAAGCTGTCCAGTGTGAGCTCGCCGTCGCCGCCGGCAATCGCCGCAGACAGTCTGACGCCATCCGTGCTAATCTCCGTGAGCTTCTTCTTCTTTCGCTCCGGCACAAGTCCGTCCGCGAACGACGACAGGTTCTTTGGCTCGTCCTCGTCATCGCTGTTTTCTAATGCACTGTCTTCATCGTCGTCGTCATCGTTCTTCGTGGACAAACGCTTCGCTGGCGCCGTGCCGAGCATGTCGGAGAGCAGATCGCCGCCGGCAGCTTCATCATCTTCGTTGTCTTCCTCCTCTTCGTCGTCAAACGTAGAAGCGTCGTCATCTTCGTCGTCGCCGCTGCCAGCGCTCTGCTTCTTCTTCTTTTGCTGCTGCTGCTGCGCCGCCTTCTTCTTGTCCTTGGACGCGAAGAAACTACCGTACGACTGCTCGTCCTCCGAGTTGAACGCCTCGTCCTCGTCGATCTCCGAGTCGTTCTCGAAGGTCTCCGGCTGCTCGTACTCGTAGACGCCGTCGATGTCCATCTTGGCGTTCATGCGCTCCTCCTGCTCATCGTCCTCTTCGTCCGAGTACACGTCCTTGGCGATACTCTTCTCCTTGCCGACGCCACCATTGCGCTTCTTCTGTTGTTTGCCATTGCCCGCCGAGCTCGCCTTCTTGCTGCCGGCGGCGGCCGCAGGCTTCGCAGCGCTCTTGCCTCTACTCTTTGGTCGCGCCATGCTGCTCTGATGTGTGTGTGTGTGATGTGGATGCGCGGCGGCCGATGCGAATGGATTGAGCGCAACAAAGCTCTTCGCGTCTTTGGAGTAAGGCAATTGGAGCTTCAAAAGCTTGTCAAGCGTCACTTGGTTGGTGGTTAGCAAGTGTAACATTTTAGGCAAGCATCACAGTACTCAGTGGTATTCAATACTAATGTAGTGCATGCATAATATGATATTTTCCGCTGTTCTATAAAGTAACCAGGTATAGTGTAAAAAATGTCAGCTTATAGTGTAAATTTGAATATGCTACTTTGCACGCTGCGTATGCAAGTTGATAGATAGGTATCCTACGACGTGTGTGGCAAAGTCTGTTCGGCCGTTTCGCGATCTTCAGCCGGCAGCCAAACTACTTGGCTCACTTGTAATTCGAGCTCTCATGGCTGAAGATGGCTTCATCATCGCTGCAGCAGCAACAGACAGCAGCAGCGACTGCCAGCGCTACGCCAGGGCGCCGCACCTCTGGGCGCTCGGCGTCGGGACCGTCATCAGCGGTGACTTCTTCGGCTGGCAGTCGGCGCTCGTCGCGGGGTTCGACGGATTGCTGCTCGTGCTCGTGGTTGTGACGGCTCTCTACGTGCTGCTGGCGTTCTCCATCGCGGAGCTCTCGACGATGTTCCCGTCGGGCGGCGGTCCCTACGTGTTCGCACTGCATGGGATCGGCAACTCAGCCGCGTTCTTCGCTGGCATCGCCGAGAGCCTCAAGGTGATCATGACGTGCTCGGTCGTCGTCACGGGCATTGGCTCGTACCTGAACCAGCTCACGGGTCTAAGTGAAGCGTTCGCACCGATTTGGTGGGCTCTCTTCTACGTGAGCTTTGTGGCGCTCAACGTGCACGGTGTAGCGCTGTCGTTCCGGATCCAGGTGGTCGCCACGCTGCTCTCGATCGTGCTGCTGCTCGTGTTCTACGTCGCTGCGATCCCGCACTTGTCCTACGACCAGTGGGTCGTGCAGCAGCACTGGCGGTCCCCGAGCGGCTGGGACGGTGTCTTCAAGGGCGTGTCGTTCGCCATGTGGTTCTACCTGGGCATCGAGGAGCTACCACTCGCGGTCGAAGAGACCATCAAGCCTGAGGAGAACATGCCAATCGGACTCGTCTCCTCAATCGCAACGCTCGTCGTGATTGCGTTCAGCACCGTCATTTGCAATGCGATGATCAGTCCTGGTGCACGAGCGATCTCCATGTCGGACTCACCGCTGCTCGAAGGCTACAAGAGCGTCTTTGGCGACAACAGCACCACGGCGTGCGTCACGTGGCTGCTGATCGTCGGGCTCATCAGCAGCCTCCACTCGTTCATCTTCTGCATGGGTCAGCTGCTGCACGCGATCGCGCGGGACGGGTTCCTGCCGCGAGCGCTCACAAGATGTCATCCGCAGCGCGACACTCCCTACGTGGCGCTGATCGCTGGTAGTGGACTGGGGTTTGCAGTGATGATCTTGCTGCACGCCACGATTGGGGACGCCGCGCTCGGCTCGGTGCTCATCAACCTGTCACTCATTGGTGCGCTCGTGTCGTACGCGTTCCAGCTGATCGCATTCATCCAGCTGCGCAAGCATGACCCCAGACGCGCTCGTCCGTACAAGAGCCCGTTTGGCGTCAGTGGCGCAGTGGTGAGCCTGGGGCTGTGTGCACTGGCGCTGCTGTCGATCGTCTACAACGGCGTCTCGAGCCCGGATTTTCTCGCGTCGCTCGGCTGCGGCGTGGCGTTCTTTGGCTGTGGCGGAGTGTACTTTCTCTTGAGAGTCCGGCCCTCGCTCGCGTGCGGGGAGAGCGCGAGGCCCTTCCTGCGCAAAATGCAGTCAACAAAGTAGGGACTTGCAAAGTTGGCGGTGCATGTAGACCAGCGGTTCACTGGGATCCTGATTGCAGGACAAGACACACTGGACAAAGTTGGATGTCCGGTCCAGTGGTTGGACGTGGCGCGCGGCCTTAGTCAGTTCTGAAGTTCTGAAGCACAAACGCCAGTTGGTGAGAAGGGTGACCAACGGAACAATGAAAAGGGGACAGTGTGTTGAACAAGTTTGCACTTGCGGATACTTCGATCCAGATCAGCTGAAAGCTGCAGTTGGTCATACAAAGACCAAGGCCAAAGTCACAGTTGCA
>JALBYZ010000653.1:0-19382 GCA_038050575.1 Globisporangium mamillatum
TGCTGGTGCTCTCGACACTGGGGCCAGCGACTGTGCTCGTCTACATTGTCTACGATTCGCTGATTTCGCATAATGGGGCGTACATGGGGCTCGCTGCGCTCGCGGCAGGTGTGTTCTACGGACTCTACGATCTCTGGGATCGCCGTCGTACTGCGGATGCCTTTGCAACAGCAGGCTCGGGGATGGTGATCACTCCGGCGAACTAGCTCGCTAGGAGTCTAGGTACTACCTAATAGGCTCATCATTTCCCCCTCTTCGTTGTGTAAGTTCCAACACAACCAGCGCGGACGACCCACGGTATTTAATAGAGCGATAAGCAGCCCCGCATATTGACGGAGACTACACAAGTACGCGACCACAGCATTCATGAGCGTGTCTTACCGTCCCTTCCCTGTTCAGGCAAATGCTGCACGCGCTCTTCCTGTTGACGAAGTGGGGAAGAGAACAAATTGGGCTTTGCAGTATGAAAGGAATCAGACGGTAAACATACACACGTTGGTACTGTCCAACCGTACAGCTGATAAATGGAAATGAACTCGAGGGGACTCATCATGTCGGTGATGATTACATCCCGTGCTCTTCGGAGCTGCTGAGGCGAGGCGGCTCGCTCTCGTCAGAGATGAGAAACCCACACGACAGCGTTACTGAGTGAACAATGTTGACAAAGCGCACGTCACTACGAGCCGCAATCAAGTGATCTTTGGTCGCTTAATCAGTTCAGTTTTGCAGTACGACAAGACAAACTGGAGCTGCTGCTTGGAAAAGAGGGCTCAACCGGAGAGTAAAACACTCGTGCTCACTATTGATTAGGAGGTCCTGCGTTCATGACCGCAGATACTGCACTCGATTCCAAGAGTTCCAGGGTTTGCTCGCTCTCGACCCGTCAGACCAAAATGAATAGAGAATCTGTCGGTAACGGTGTGGATACAGTACCCGCACCGCTATCCACTCACACAATGGGCGAGCTTGAGCAAATGGTAGATCGTAACAGCATTCTACAGTAGTTCCGATTCTCTGCCCCAAGAATATGATTTCCGAGTTACTCGAAGTCTGTATTATCTGCTATTGTACGTGGTAGCCTGGCTTGCGAGCTCGGTTTGTTTCGTAGTGACATTTGGTGTTGGAGCAGGTGCTTCCGAGGTTGGAGCTGGTGCTCCCGAGGCTGGTGCAGGAGTGCCCACAGGAGCTGGAGTGGTTGCTAGAGCCGATGCGGTCGCTGGAGCTGGGATGGTAGCGGGTGCTGGAGTAGTCGCTGGCGCTGGAGCCGGGGTGGTCGCTGGGGTAGTAGTCACACATGTGGCATCAACTTCGTACTGGATGCTACAGTCGCTAGTAGCACTAGCTGGACACTCATCGTAAGGGCAGGTGTGTCGTATCCAGGGTAATTTGTTTCGTCGGCTGCGAGTGCACTTGATTGATAACAGGTGAAGGACGTAGAATCAACGTTATAGGTCTCAATGGAATCCTTGGAGTACGTGACAGAAATGTCAACCAGAAAAGCTGACGCTTCGGTCACACCAGTAGATTGGATTTCCACTCGTTTGCCTGTATTATAGCTAGCGGCAGTCCCCGTGGAGGCGTCGACGAAGTGCGTCGCATCGATCGCTTGCGCGGCACCGGCTGCAAGAGGGAGGGTAATCAGATGGGTGGGCGTAAAACTGCACGTGCTTCCCTCGGCAGAGGCAATCGTGAGAGCCGCTGCACAAGTGAAAATCATCACGCGCACCATTTTCGATGACGAGGTTGAGCTTGGAGGGTTTGAAGAAACTTGGAGTCTGGAAAGCGGATAGCGCAGCTGAGGGATTTTGCCGGTGACAAACAGAATGTGGAAGTGAGAGTCTGGAGATGAGGGCTGGAGAGAAACTAGCTGCCTCTCCCCCTCAATCAATAAAGTGATTTCAATCCCGCGCCCGCGCTCGCGCTCTCTCTCTCTTCTACCCTCGTTTCCTTCGCAAGTAGTAGTAGCGACTTGTAAGTCTTCCGATCAAAAGTATCCTCCGAAATGCGATGCGGTCTTGAAACGATCGGAGGCAAGTCACACGCAGCCACATTCAGTGTCGACGGGGTGATGATAAGAAAGGGAACGAGAGATCAAGGGATTGTGTTGGCACCAAGAAATAAGGGTAGCGCAGGAAACGAGCTTCGATAGATCAACTGCCAGAGAGAGAGAGAGAGTAACTGGTTAGACCTACGATACTTTGCACTGGTTGTTGCCTCACGGCGCCTTGGGGCTGCTTCGCGTCTTGGCCGCCACGGCGATGTTGAGGCGGGCGGGAGTAGCAGGCGACGCGTTCAAAGCCAACGTCACATCCACCAAGCAGAGTGATGTGGTCTGCATCAGCCATGAACACCGGCAAAACCGATTCCGTGCTTGCCAGTGTCGGTGGTCGAACCCGATGTCTGGCAGTCTGAACGAGAATCTGGCAGGTGACAGCGTTCACCCCAGGACTCCAGCGCATACGAAGAAGCCACACACCCAATCGAGCTCATCGACTATGAGTTTAACGTGCTGGGAGTGAGGGGGCGAGGGAGTAGTTGGGACGGAGAAGAAGGGGTCGAAGTCCTTGGCTTGGAGGTGGGGGAAGGAGGGATGAGAGGAATGAGACGGTGGGTGGCGCCTGGAGCTATGGGCTTCTGTGGGATCACCAGTCGTTGGTTTCAGTTCTACTTCTTTGATGGGGCCAAGCGACGATAGAATCGTTTCCATTTCCAAAGAGATGCGTGCACAGGGTCTGTTCACGGCCAGCCAGTCGCTCTCGATCTTGTAAACGACTCAAACGGTAGAACCATTGCAATTCTATATTATACAGTGGTTTCAGATCTTATGTAGAAGCAAAAAAAGGATCAAAAACTCAAAGACTGCCAAGTGGAGGCAAGTGAACGCCAAAAAGGGGCACAGTGCATAAAAGTTGACCTTTCTTCCGCATTTTTGAATATCCCGATACAAACGCTGCTTGAAACCGAGCAGATTCGCGAAATCGTGGCTCAGGGTCAGTCGATCGACTGCCGCGAAATCGCGAAAATGAGTGCATCTATAGTGGACAATTCTGGACCGCTCGCAAATTCATGTCAAAAAATAAAAGATAGTCCGTTCTGATTGGCTGGATCGAGAAATCCTTTGATATATGTGTGTGGGCTTGATGGTGTGAAGCGGAAATGGAACCGCGGCAACACACTGTTTTCCTTCTGCGAAATCCGAAACCGCTTGCGTCTGTCTGTTATTACAGTGAGTGGGTGGTCGCATGAAACTCGATCAATTACGACTCTCGTGTTGTACGATTCAGCATTCTCGCTCAGCTAAAACCGCTCAACAATGTGTAAAGGTCGTTTTCGTACCAAAGTTGCTGTTTGAAGCGGTCTTTACACATTTTGAGGAATTTTACATTTCTGAAGCAAATGTCAACAATCTTTGGCTTTACCCATTATTCTCTTGTAAGCGGAGGTGAAAACCTTCGTTTATCCGATACATAATTTCAATTGAGATTAGAAAATTGACGTTGGACAGTGTAAGCCACCTGGCGGCGAATCCCAATGCTTGCTTGTCTGTACATGGCGGCAGTCCGTTTTGGTGTTGTGCGCGGAGCACCGGTACACTACGCTTGTGACAGGGACCGCGTATTCCGCATGTACAGTTGACGAGCACTACACTTGGGGAAATGCGATCCACTTAGGGTCGTTTCCGTGCCTCGAACCGCCTCCAGCCAAAGAGTGTGCGCTTGGATCGGAGCAGAGCCCGCACATAGTATCAGCGTTTCGGACTGGTTGGTTAGTTGCCTGTGGGATCGCTACTATAATTCTAGAGCCGATGGAGCCATGTTCCCAGGCCAAAAGGCAAAGGCTATGCGCGTTTATGGAACCTTGAAACGATCCTACCGCTTGCACCGTTGAAGAGCGAAGATCGTATACAGCGACTGGTCCTGAGAAGGCTTGCATGAAGCTTGAAACCACCCAAGTTTCCTGCGCCTTCAAGAGTTGAAACGAACGATTGATCCTGGGGCGACGGAAGAGGTTGTTGGCCATTCAATTCATGTCTCTCACTTTCCTTTTCGCTTTTAGACTCCGAAAGCGACTCCAACTCCTCCCTCCTCCTCGACTCCGTCTCAACTCCCAGCGTATCGACTCGCAGCCATGGCTCGCCTTGTCCTTCTCGGGACGGTGGCATCGCTCGTGATGGCTTCAATCCGAGCAGCTTGCCCAGATGTTTCTACCAACACTGATGCGACGCTTCAAATTTCCGTTCCCAATACTACCCCAACACTATTGTATTCTGCGAATTTCAAGGCTGCTTCGGGTGGCCCGGCTCCTGCCTGTGATGCCGCCAAACAACGCCTCGACATCACGTCCGTGGAGGTGTCGGAAACGACTGGAGCCAACATCAAGGTCAGCGTGGGATACCAGACAACTATTGCGGGGGCCTTGAGCCCCTTCGAGGTCGATTCCCTTGAGGGCGATACCTGTTACCAGGCCGAGTCGGCTGCGACATCGCTCAGCGTTGCCAAAGCGAACGCAAACGCTGCGAACACTGACCCGTACGTCTCCATCACATGCGCGACGGACAATACGGACTGTAACGTCGACTACTTGGTGCTTACCAAGTGTGTGGACAAGAGCACGTGCCCAGCACTCACTTCTAACCCAGTTTCAGTCGCGGCAGGCACCGCGAAGTCTGTCCCTGTGACCGAGATCGTGGATTCGAACGATCAACCAATCACCTGCGCTGGCCGGATCGACCTCACCACTGTGTCGGTTGTCGAAGCGAACAATGCGCCACTCACTGCCAGCGTCAAGTACACCAGTGCCGACGCCTCGATCTCGCTTGAAGCCAAGAGCTTCACCGGCGCATCGTGCTACGAAGGTTTGGGAGCTGACGTCAGCTTTGCGACGAACGCACCAATGAACCCGGACTTGGTCACCCCTGCGGTGTCGATCACGTGTCCGTCCACGAACACTGCCGCCTGCTCGGTTCAGTACAAGGTGGTGGGCAGGTGCGTTGACAAAAGCGTCCCTGTGGTTGTGCCGAGCACTGCCATCACGGCTGACACACTCGCGGCGAAGAGCGTCAAGTCCGTCGCCGTGACGGATTTTGTGAGCACCAGTGGCAACGCAACAAAATTGACCTGCACTGACCCGAAGAAACGTGTGGACATCAAGTCCCTCATCATCTCGGAAACCAAGAAGGCCAACATCAAGATCGACGTCGGCTATCAAAACAGCACTACCTCGCGAGTATCCGTGCTGGCTGTCCCGAGCGGTGTACAATACGCGACGACAGGAACAGAGCTCAGGTTTGGCGCCAAGGCCGATGGCAATGCTGACAAGACCGACCCGTACATTGAGATCACGTGCCTGGCGCCGAACGTTGCAGGCTGCAGCCTCAAGTACGAAGTCGTCGGCGAGTGTGTCGCCAGAACCACCTGCCCAGCTCTACCAGGTACTCCAAACACTCTCCCGATCACGAAGACTGCTGGCGGCAATGGACTCTCCACTGCAGTCATCCCTGTTGCGAATATTGTGGATGCGACGACCGGCGCAGCACTCACCAACGGTTGCACTACTGCCAACACCCGCTTGGACATCGTCTCTGCCACTTTTGCGGAGGCGAATGGAATCCCTATCAAGGTCGATGTGAGCTACAAGAGAACCGCTGCGGCTCCAATCACAGCGAAAACCTACGCCGTCAAGCCAAGCACCACGGAGGCTGCGTGCTTTGCGTACACGGCAGACGACGTTAGCTTCGCGTCGCTTGCTGATGCGAACCCGTACGCTGTTAGTCCTGTGATCACGCTTACATGTCCGTCCACCGATGCGGACTGCTCTGTCAAGTACAATGTTGTCGGCAAGTGCGTCCCGGTGAGTACCACGTGCTCGGCGCTCGCTGCTACCAGCTTTGTCGCGAAAAAGGTCCCATTCGCCGACAAGATCACGGTTCCAGTGGCTGACATCACTGCTGCTGCTGGTGTGGCGCTAGCCTGCAAGAACACAGAGCGTGTCGACATTACGTCGGCAAAGATCTCGGAGCAGAACGGCGCGAACATCAACGTCAAGGTGGGCTACCAGAACACACTCGCGGATCCGACTAATGTGATGGTGAAGACTGTCACTGGCGTCTCGTGTTACCAGACTACCTCGGATGCGGACCTCAGCTTCGCGACGAAAGCGGATGCGAGCCCTGACAAAACTGTCCCTTCCGTCACGATCGAGTGCCCATCGACAGACACCGACTGCTCGGTCAAGTACGAGATCCTCGGCAAGTGTGTGGCGATGAGCCCTGCCTGTCCGTCCGGATCGGATATTGCAACCGGATTCAACAATCAGAACGTCGTGAGATCCTCGCCACTGACTATCCCTTCAACGCAATTCTTCAACGTCGACAAGACGTCTTTCACTACGTGTAGCGCGACCCAGCGCGTGGACATCGTGTCCGCTTCGATCGTGGAAACGACTGGAAACAACATCAACATCAATGTCAAATACCAACGAGACCCAAACACGCTGCAACGCACGGTCAAGACCATCTCGGACGTCTCGTGCTACGCTTCGAATGGCACCGAGCTCAGCTTTGCGAAAGCAAACGAGAACCCGGACAAGATCGACGCGGTTGTCACGGTCGAGTGTCTCGCAACGAACCCTGGAGACTGCACCGTGAAACACCAGATCATCGCCAAGTGTGTGGCCGTCAGTGACACTTGCTCGTCGACGGGAATCCCTTCCAACTCGGTGATGCTCCCCGTGAACAAGGGCGCGTCGAATGATATCCCTCTGGACAAAATCCTCGCGACCACGAATGTCATCACTGCCCAAGATTGCTCCGCTGATACCACCAAGCGCCTGGACATCAAGTCTGTCAAGATAATCGAAACCAACGCCGGCACCATCAGCGTCAACGTGGGGTACCAGAAGGACGCCACGCACAAGGTCTCGGTCAAGAACGCCACGGACGTCACCTGCTTTGACGCTGGAGCTGAGGTGAAGCTCGCAGCCGCGGTGGCCGATCTGAACCCTGGGAAGACCACTCCGAGCATCACGGTTGAGTGTCTATCGACGAACACTGGTGACTGCAATGTCAAGTACGAGGTGCTTGGCGAATGTGTGACTGCGAGCACCGCCTGCAAGACGATTCCAGACACCAACACCGCCAAGGCCATCACCTTAGGGTCGTTCGTGGAATTGGCTGCTGCGGACTTTGTGTACGAGAACAACTCGGCGCTTGTGTGCGACATCGCGACCAGCCGCGCGGACATCCAGTCGGTGAAGGTGATTGAAGTGGGCGGCAACCTCATCAACGCCAACGTGAAGTACCAGGAGAGCGCCACGAGCCTCATCTCGGTCAAGAGCATCGCCAGCGTCTCGTGCTTCGAAGACACGACTGCGGCTGACGTCTCGTTTGCGTCGAAAGCCGACGCGAACTACAAGATGACCAATGGTCTCGTACGAGTGGAGTGCGCGTCGACAAACGCTGGCGACTGCTCCATCAAGTACAAGATCGTTGCTAGCTGTGTGCTCAAGAGCGCAGCTCCAACTTCAGCGCCGGTGCCAGCTGTCACGTTATCCCCAGTCACGCCAACGCCGTCGCCTACGACGAAGACCACTGACCTTGCGGCTTCTGTTGCGGCCACGACCACCATGGACTACTACGCGCGCGCGGTCGCGATGGTCGTGTCGATCACGGCTGGCGCTGTCATGCTGTACCGTCGCCACTAAACCCAGTCGCTGTTGACTCGTGACTGAGCTGTTCAACCATTGAGGGCTCAGCGAAGATGGTGCTGGCGTCTATGAGCGGGCCTTCTCACTCACCTTAGCTGGCACATCTTCGCTGGGGTATTTGCTTTCTTCACCGCTTTCAAGACTCTTGCATATCATCGCTCTGCATATCTCGGAATCTCGATTCCTGCTGCATACTTTGCTTTCTTATTTCCTATTTCGTAATAACCAACATCCAATACACGCTTCTAGGCGCCCATGTGGTGGTGACAGAGCATCTTCGCATTTGGCAAAGCACGAGCTCTGCGAAGTTAATCTCAAGACCGAAAGCGAACGATTTGTTGTTGCTGAAATCCCTAGACCTAGAAATTGCTATTGCGCTTGCAGTGGAACATCTGCATCTACGACCATACCGACGCAATTAAACACTTGGCCACGACTCATTGTCAATACCTCTACCAGCATCAGCATCAACGTGGTGCACCAAAAGGGCGCTGATCACAAGGTCTTTGTCAAGAGCGCTTCAGATGCCACCTGCTTCGATACGGGAGGCGGGGACCGACGCGCCGCTTTGGTGGTAGATGTGCGCCCTGGCAAGACGAACCCTACTACCGCGGTCGAATGTCCGTCACGAACGCTGCCAACTGCGAGGTCAAGCTCGAGGTCATTGTCTAATTCGCGATGGAAACGTACCACGTGCAACTCTCTTCCAACTGACAACACCCGATTGTTTGACTAGTCGAGGCAGACAGAAACGTAGCCAAGCAATGAAAGGCATACCGCACTCTGTTTCCCCCTTCCCTCCCAATCAAACCTCGTGGCGGCGTTGGTTCATGCCGACGTGTCTCAATGAGATCACCTGATGACAGTGACTGGTTCGGGCTAGCGATTTTTTTCCGTAAGCACGAGTAGACGTGTTTGCGCTCTTCCGTCCCAGAGTTGCTCCCCTCTTTCTGACCGAATCGCAAATTGCAGCTGTATTTTTGGGAAGTACAGTCGTGCCTGGCGTAGTTGACGCAAGTCTGTACTCAGACCACAACTGCAAAGCGCTGGCTGCTTCGAGCACTCGGGTTGGTCGCATTTCGCTCATTCGGATCTTTTCTCCAACGAAATCTGGTCCACTTCAACGATTTCGAAGTGACGCGCACACACTTCACGAGCACTGTGCGTGGCCTCGTCACCTTCAGTTGTAGCCAATGGAGACGAGTCCCACACACTCACTCAGTCAGGGTAGCCTGTAGTTCAGTACTCAGATTCCGCTTCGACAGCTGGAAACCTGGAGGGGAGCCCTTGAACTGCAAATCCGTGAGCGAGATGAGTCGATCTTTGACACAGCACCTAGAATCGGATCGGATGTGGCTTTGATTTCATTGCACTGAAGTTTCGTCGACAGTGAATGTGAGGAGCTCGATTCAGGCAATTGGAGGGTAATACTGGAGTGAGTTTTGTGGTCTCGCGCTTCCCATCGTGAGAGTATTCGCTAGTTTCGGATACCTGTGCGCAAAAGAGCATCGCAGGTCGCGACAAAAGGACCCAGTAAGGAGACGATGGTTGTGGGCTGACTGTGTGAGTGAACGTGGTGTCGTTTGTCAACTCCATGTCGAGACGCGAGACGCCGAGATCTGATTCGCACAGCACAGCTTCTTTTCTTCCCACGTGATCCCACTTCTTCGTTGCAAATCAAATATATTGACAATCAATAACCTTTATAAATGAATCACGTCTAGTTGTTTATGTCAAACATTAGAAGGATATTGCAGCGCAATAAGCAGTAGCCTTTGACACCATATATTTGTTCAAAGAGACTATATTCATCGCACTCGGTTTGTCAGCGCACCGCTCGCAATGTTGTTCACTCTTTCGAAGAGTGCTGCCCCCATGAAGACAGCTCTTTTCGAGGGTAAAGTTGATTTCCTGAGGCCCGTTTCGTTTCCTAAAAGCTGAAGCAAAACCCGTCCCTCTCTCCCATCACCTGGTTGTGGGCTCCATTTGACTCAGAAACACACGGATGAGGGAGGAGAAGAGGCGATCCGCCCACTTTCGGTCGTTCATCTGCTCAGATTTCGCCTCCTTTTCGTTTCCAGATTTCGGAGTGTCACTACTGTACAGTACTGCAGCTAGTGGCTTCGGTTGGCAAAGTTTAACTATCTGGATCTATCTAGCATCACCCATTCCGTGAGTCGATCATTTTCTTCTTCTTCTTGTTCTTCGTTTACGCAGCAGGGCTCCCAAATCCTTGGTTATCTGTCTGTCTGTCTCTCGAGTCTCCCGTTGACTCAGATAAATACTTCTAGTATCACGATGCCACCAAAGACCTCCGTTCTTGAGTTGACTGTCGCCCTTTGCCAATCGGCAACTAGAAGCCAACTAATTCACTAGGGTAGGCAAGACGTCATTCTCCAATTCCTACTCCAGCGCTCAGGTCGACAACAACAGCAACAACAACAAGAAACCAAAAACCCCACAAACCTACCGCCCATGACGCCGAAATCTGCTGCTGGTGGACTTCCGATGACGTCAACGGAGCATGGCGGCTACACGATCGTGAAGACTCCGCGATCCTCCGCTGCGTTCGGCGGCGCGATGAACCTTCAACAACCGACTGAGACTCATCGCCGTCGCCACCCTCCTTCTTCAGGCTGGGGCCGATACCCGATGCTGGCAACCCTCGCCCAGTTCCTTATCGTCGTTGCGATCGGCGTGTACGTCTACGGCCAGATCGTGGTGTTCACCAACTACTACAACCTCGACCTCAAGGTCGTGCTCAGCGCCTGGTGGGGCGTCCCAAAGGCGCAGGCTCTCGTCAGCGGTGGTGGATACATCACGAACCCGAAAGGGCACTCGGAGCTGGTTCGCCCCACATTCGTGTTCCTCTTCTTCGTGTTCCCGCTTCTCGTGAGTCTGCTGCTCGTCGAGTTCCTCCGGAACTTCAACGTGCGCCGCATCACGTCCAAGTACATTCTATTCCTCGCGCGCGTGCTGCGCCGCAAACTTCAAGTGTCTCCTTTCGGGACTGCCGTGCCGCTGCTCAGCTACGGGGAGCTACTGTTCTTCGTGGTGTTTCTCATCGGTGGCAATGCGCTGGCGTTCTACTACGGCTTCGACCGCCGCCTCACTTCCGCCAGAGCTAACGCGGCCAAGCACAAGAAACCCATTGAGCTGGACGAGTACATCGACATGGTCGCCGTCACGCTGGGCTTCAACTGCATCTACAACCTGGCGTTCCTTTTCCTCCCGGCCACGAGGAACAGTGCGTGGATGGAGTTTCTGAATATCTCGTACGCGAACGCTGTCAAGTACCATCGCTGGCTCGGCGTCGTGACGGTGCTCACTGCGTTGGCGCACTGTATCTCGTTCTACTGGCTCTGGGTCCGCGAGGGCGTCTGGCAACAGCAAGTGCTCCCGTGCTTCGACTGCAAGCTCACGACCCAGCCAGGCAGACAGATCTGGATGAACGTGTTCGGCCAGCTCGCGTTGCTGTGCTTCCTATCGATCGGCGTCACGTCCGTCCCGTGGGTGCGCCGCAAGACCTACAACCTCTTCTACTACGTGCACCACCTGTTCCTGCTCGCCGTGGTCTTCGCAGTACTCCACTGGGCGCCGATCGTCTGGTGGGTCTACCCGGGCTTCATGCTCTATCTGATGAATCGCGCGATCTCGAGCTCGAACGCGTTGCACCCGGTCGAAGTGAAGGAGTTCGCTGCGGTCTCCGAGGGCATCGTCAAGGTCATCATCGCTCGGTCCCCGCAGCGCAGCGGCGTCTACAAGCTCGGCCAGTTCGTGTACTTGAACGTGCCGGCAGTCTCCAAACTGCAGTGGCACGCGTTCACGATCGCGTCGTCGCCCAAGACGAACGCCAAGACGTTGACGGTGCTGATCAAGTCGCTTGGCGACTGGACGAACGACCTGGCGCAGTACGCTGAGGACTGCAAGCAGAAGAACGTGGCGCCGACCGTGTATTTGGACGGCTACTACGGCGCGTCACTGGAGCTCTACAGCGAGTACTCGACGATTTGCCTGATCGGAGGCGGCATCGGCGTGACGCCATTGATCGCGATCCTCGAGGACATCGCAGCCAAACTGTCGCACCACGGGGAGCCGTTGAACCAGCAAGTGTTCTTCGTCTTCACATTCCGCGAGCTTGCGCTGCTCGAGGAGCTCCTGCCGCTGCTGACCAAGATCCGAGAGTTTGACCCACAGGAGAATTGGTTCATATTCCACTTCAGCCTCACAAGAGCGCTGCCGGAGGAACTCCTGGACCAGCCGATCGGCGCCAACACGACGGCAAGAAACCACATCCTGTCCATGCACCATCCCGCCAGCGAATTCTTCAATACTCCCATTACAACTCCAGCTACTACTCGGCAGTTCGCGGAGCCATTGCGCTCACGCGGCTCGCGATCGCTAGCGTACGTAACCGTGCTCTTCCTCAGCTTCGCTGTCGTCGTGGCACTCGAGTACGGCGGCGGCAAGATCAAGGGAAACGGACGAGACAATCTCTGGATGCTCCAGCAGTTTGCCGAGATCGCAGTGCTCTTCGTGAGCGCGCTGGTCGTGTTTGGCTTTGTGTTTGCCGAGAGGTACCTCTTCCAGAAGCAGAAACCAGATGTCGACCCCTCGAAGATAAAAGACCCACGCGAGGACTACGACGTCGCCAACGCCGTCAGCGGCGGTGTTTCGGCCGCCCGGAGCAGCACCTTCTCTCATGCTACTGCCACCGCGGGCCACCTCCACACATACCGCGACCTGCTCCACGAGTTCCGAGTGTCGGTCGGCCACCGCCAGGATGTCGTCGACAGTCTGAAGGAAGCCCTGGCGGCCCACAAGTCGTTCACTGAGACCTTCTCCAGGGGTGACGAGAAGCGTCAGACCAGCGCCATCGGCGTGTTCGTGTCCGGCCCTGGCGCACTGGTGTCAGCGACGGAGAGCGCGATCGCGGAGCTTGGGTCAAGCGACTTTGACATCCACGAAGAGGAATTCGAGCTCTGAGCCTATGTGTCCGCTCGGTTTATACAGTAATAGTGTCTGCTGCATCTTGTACAGTTGTCGCTTGTCGTGTTCGTTCGTTATAAATGACCTATGTGCCTCTGAGAGTAAGTGCAGCAGAGAGTTTTGCATTGTAGACTTGTCAACCAGGTGTTCTCCATTTGCTGATGCTAATCAGACGATCAGTTCCGTCGTTGGGTTCGACAGAAGTATAGTACTGTGCTATAGGCTGCAGCCAGCCAGTTCATTTCATCAGCACGTACGCACCGCGCCGCACCGCACCGCACCGCACCGGCCCGGCCCGGCCCGGCCGCGCTGCCTCTCACGAGTCCATTCGCCACACGCGCATCAAGCTGTCTTTCGTATCGCGCGTTCGGTCAAATGAGTGGCGACCAGCAATGTGTCAAAGTTGTACGTTGTAAAGAGGTCTCACTGTACGTGCATCACTCTGAACCTCCATAGAGTGACACAAGCATTCTTTCCAAGAATACCTAACATGCGGTCCCAAGAATAGGCGGACGACGCGCCGCCTTCCTTCGAGAAGCAGACGCCAAGATAGGACGCCGCGCGTTAGAGGGCAGCATCAGCATCCACTGCATCAGCAGCTCAGAGCCTTTAGGCAGCAGATAGTCCCCTCCATAGCCACACATACATACGCACGCACGACCGCCATGTCGTTCTCGTTCCCGACCGGCGCGCGCATGACGACGCGCAATGTCGAGAAGGTTCAGGGCGAGCGGCGACGCCAGGAGGCCGAGCACGCGGCGCTGCAGCAGTTCGCGCAGGGTAACCAGTTGCAGAGTCTGCAGAACCAGTCGGACGCGAACGTGAGTACGCGGCGCCGCTCGAACCAGGTGGCGCAGCTCACGGCTGAGCGCATGCTGGAGGAGAGCGCGGCCGAGCAGCACGCACTCAAGCAACGCGCGCACCGCGAAAAGCAGCAAAACGAGCAGCTCGCGCACATGATGGAGAAGTCCAAGAAGCAGCAGGAGCAGCGCGAGCGCGAGGTGCAGCGCATCTGCGAGGCCAGCGAGGAGCTCCGCGAGCTTGAGACGCTGCTCAAGACCGCGTACATGAACAAGGAGCGCGCGGTGCAGCAGCTCGAGCGCGAGACGCTTGTGACGATCGAGAAGAGCCGCGATGTGGCCATTGAGCAGCAAATGGAGTATGACCGGCAGCGCGCGCTCGTGGAGATGCAGAACCGCGGTCTGGCGAAGCGCGCCGAGGCGTTCCAGGGCAAGCAGGTGCTACAGACCCAGATACTGCAGCGTCAGGAGCTCCGGCGTGAGGCGCAGAGCGAGGCTGACGCGGAAAAGGCCAAGATCGAGCAGCTCATGAAGCAGATTGAGCTCGAGGACGCGCAAGAGCTCGCCAAGCGCCAGATGCAGCGCGACTACACGCGCGACCTGATCGACCGCAGCCACCAGGAGCGCGAGGTGCTCTCCCGCCAGCGCCAAGAGGAGATCCGCCGCCAGGAAGAAGAGATCGCCGAGTATCGACGCCGCGTGGAAGCCCGCGAGGCCGCACTCCGAGCGGCAAACGAGACCAAGAAGGCCCACGAAGACGCCATGTTCAAAGTGGTGGAGACCGAGATCCAGGCCAAGCAGCGCCAGGAAGAGGAGATCGAGAAGCTGCGCGACGATCTGTGGGAGGAAGAAATGCTGCAGAAGAAGCGGCAGCAGGAAGAAGAGAGATCGTCGGCCAAGGCGCGCGCCAAAGACGAGATGATGAACAGCAACGCGATGCAGATGCGGCTCAAGGCGGAGCTCGTGGCGCGCCAGCAGGCCGAGGAGGACGTGTTCAACGACATGCTCAAGAAGAAGTTCCAGTCCGAAGCGCGGCGCGAGATGGAACTCGCGGCGTTCAAGCGTCGGCAGAAGGAGGAGTACAAGGAGGAGATCGTCCGGCACAACGCGCTCAAGCAGCAGATGGTCTTCGAGGAGCTCCAGCGCGAACGCCGCGAGCGCGAGCTCCAGGAACGAGAGGAAGAGTACAAGCGCCAGATCGTCGAGCAGGCCAAGCAGCGGCTGCTGCAGGAGCACGCTGAGGTGCTGCAGGGCTACCTGCCGCGCGCGCTCAACGTCGGCAACAGCAGCAACAACAATCGCCCGTCGTCGTCGTCCTCATCCACGTCTTCGTCGCGAAAGAGTGCATTCCGCTGAACTATCTAGAGAACCAATTTCCATCATTTTTCAACCAACCATTTCCCCAAATACACCTCCCCTCTATTTAATCCATCTTGATGCGACATTCTTCAGCATCTGGCATAGAACCAGAGCCACCACGCCACCACACTACGTGTGCATCTTTGTTGCTGTTTGTTTTTATTAGTTTAAAACGAGGTAGAGCTCTTCAAATGAATGTGAGAGAACAACGGCGCATACCTGAACTGGCTGACTGCCTTGAGCTCGACGACTTCCTCATCCCTGCACGTCTCCGTCGCCGGCTTCGCCTATCATCCCCCTTGAGCTTGCTCTGATCTCCAGCTTTGTGTCCACCTACCTGTCAGTCTGCCTTTCCCCGTTCTGCTGTTTATCTGAAGATCTTGAGCGAGCGGTCCATGGACGTGGACGCCAGGTAGCTCGAGTCCGGCGCGAACTTGACACCCGTGACCGCGGCCTTGTGGTCGTTGAAGCTCTTGGCCGCCTGCCACTCGGTCTTGCCGGCTTCCTTCAGGATTTGCAGGTACGAGCCCGCGACCGCCAGGTGCGAGCCACTCGTGTCGTAGTGCACTTCGTGGATTGGTCCCATCTTCTTGTTGTCCGTCGCCAGTTCGTTCAGATCGACCTCAAAGTAGCTCTTGAGCTTGCGCAGGTCCCAGAACTTGACCACGCCATCCTGCGCACCGGACGCCAGCTGGTAGCCGTTCTCCGAGAAGCAGAGCGTGTTCACCTGGCTCATGTGGCCCTCGAAAGTGGCCACGTTCGAGAACGACTTGACGTCCCACATTTGCAGCAATTTGCTCTTGGAGCCCGTGCCGAAGATACCGCCGTCTGGGTGGAACTGGATCGTGAGCGCCTCGTTGCCGGCGTTGCTGTTCTTCAAGTCCGAGCTCTCGCCGTTCAGGAAGTAGCGGCCGAGTAGCTTGCCGCTGCGCAGGTCGTGGAAGCCCCAGGACGCGTCCAGCGACGCGCTGATCACGTAGTCGCCCGTCGCGTGGATCGACGCGGCCGTGACCGCGTCCTCGTGGCCCTCGAGCGTGTGCGCCACACCGTACCCGGCGTCTTTTTTCGGACTCCAGAGCTTCACGGTCTTGTCGTACGACGCCGTGACGATCAGGTCCGCGGTCGGGTGGAACGCCGTGTGGCTCACTTTCTTGCTGTGGCCCGTGAGTGTGGCCACGATCTGCTGCGACTTGGTGTCAAACACCTTGGCGTGCTTGTCCACGCCGCCGGTGACAACGCGCGTCGGCTGCTTCGGGTCGATGGCGACGCTCAACACACCGGGCTTGTCCGAGTCGTGGATCGTGTGGCTCGACGCGACGGCCCACGAGTCGAGGCCCGCAAGCAGCTCTGCGCGTGCGGGGGCCTCCTTCTTCTTGAAGTCCTTGCGCTTCTTCGCGAGCTCCTTCTGCTTGGCCTCAATGGTTGCGATCGCCTCGACGCTCAGTCCCGACGCGTCACTCTCCATGTCCACATCGTCGCCGTTCGCAGTCGACGAGCTACTCGCGCGCGTGGCCAACTTGGCGATCAGCGCTTTGTTCTCCTCGTTCAAGCGCGCGATGACGCGACAGGCCGCGTCGTGCTCGTAGAGCGCGTGCGAGAGCTCCTGGCGGGTCTTCTCCAGGTGCTTCTTGAGCGTGAACGTCTCGAGCACCACGCCGTCCCACTCGTTCTGGAAGAGCGACAGCAGCTGTGGGATGCTCGCCGACTCGGGCGAGAACGCGCTCAAGCCCTTCTTCGTAGCACCAGTACCAGAAGCCTCGCCATTCGCGCCACTGGAGCTGCTCGTGGGCGGCTGCAGCGCCAGCAGATCCTTGTCGGCGTCCAGCTCCTCGCCCGTCACCGGACAGCGCTGTTGGTTCTGCGCCAGGTACTTGAGCAGCAGGCGCTTCTCGAACACGTGGCCCGACTTGAGCGACGCCACGGGCTCCGCGGGGATCGTTCCGCTCAGGCTGCACAGCATCTTCCTCCTCCCTGTCTGTCTGGTAGCTTCGCTTCTTGCTCGCTTTCCCTGCTTTTGCGGCAACAAACTGGTGGAAACAAAAGGGCGGGGGCTTTTTGTTGCTGTGGGGAGATCCTCTCTAATGAAGGTATTTCATCCTGAGAGAGGTTCTTCTACCTTGATTAGCGTAGACGTACTTTGCCAAGGCATTACGGTATTATTAAAATAGGTCCTGCAAGCTATCATCACGCTTGGGTATCAGCTGAATAGGTCGTTTGGGTCGAAGCGAGCACAAGTGGCTGTCTGCGATCCGATGAGCACGCGGGGAGCCATTTCTGCGACCTGATGCAGAGTGGTGGGTCACTTGTGCAGTTGAAATCTCAAAGAAGCGCAAGCAGAGAGAGAGAGAGAGAGAGAGAGAGAGAGCGTCCCCAGTCTCCAGTTTTCCTTGGAATAATACACCGTTAGGTTGCAAAGGTTCCTCGCGAGCGGGCTTTGATCTTTGATATTTGCTCCTATTTTGCGAACGTGTCATACTCCACCATACTTTCTTTCTCCATAGCGTCAGCGAATGCAATGCACTCTTCATCGATCCAACTTACACAAAGACCGTTGCTGACGTCCGCCCCGGAGAGCTCCGCGTGCTGCGCTTGGACGGCGAGCTCGACCGACTGGTTCGGCGGCCTCGGTTGGTGCTTGCAGTTGAAACAATACTCCCCCTTGGACTCGCTCCGAACGAGCCGCCACCACCGGACGAAGACTTGCTCGCGTAGTACTTGGCCATGACCGCGAACCGGTCGCGTTCGTTTATCGCCTCTTCCTCGGCGTTGTTCACCACAAAACTGAGTGTGTACACGAGCATCACCAGGATGCACACCAGTTGCGCGAGCGCTCGCACTTGGTTCACGGCAAGGTCGTTCTCTGTACCATAGTAGCCACTGGTAAGGAACAAGAAACTATAAAGCGTAGGTAGTCTGCGTGACAGCCTTAGGATACCATGCTTACCATAATTCCACAGCTTTGTGTCTGTGTCATTCAGGCGCACGCGCTGCTTGCAATAGTCCTCGCCAAGCTTGTTCGCTAGACACTACCACGAGAATCCCCAAAAGCCACTTCGAATATGAGCTCACCGCAGTTATTCCAGCTAGGTCAGTCACATCCTCAATCGTACCAAAAATACCACTAGAACTCACTTCGGCGATCGTAAGGTGGATGCTCGGTGGCGCCTGGTAGAGCAACGGCAGGTAAACGAGCATCGCGATCGTGAACACGGAGATGCACGCGAGCTGGAGCATGAAGCCGCGCTTCACGCAGCGGAGCTCTTCGAATTTGATGCGCGCGACGCTCCGCGGACCGTCGCGGTCGGTGATGAATACGCCGATGTCCAGCTCCTCGCGCTTGGCCTGGAAGATCTTGAACGTCAGGAACGCCTGGCAGTCAGTCATTTTCATACCATGTCATGACCAGGACATAAGAAAGATCACAAGGTTAGAATCTGACCATAGAGTTGTGTGCGTACAGCCAAGACTTCAATTGCCAGCAGCAGAACATCACAAACGATAACTTACATCGACGTACATGGCAATGGCTTCCGTGACGAGGAACGCTACGGCGGCGGGCTCGTGGATCGTCGGGGACGTGTCGAAACTCGCAAAGAGCGGCAGGCCGATCGCCCCCGCGATGCCAAAGAGGCAGCTCACGAACGAGAGCGAGCGCACAAAGGGTGAAATCTGGCCGTTCTCCACGCTCTTCTGCAGGAAGCGGTGCTCGTACTCGTGGTTGAACGTCCACGCGAGCCCCAGCAGCACACCCGCGGCACTCAGCCCAAAGAAGAACACGTACGAGCTGGGCGGGTCTGTCAAATACATCGTTGTAAAGCCAGTACAGAGTTGATAGGTGAGCTAGACTCGTGTGCAATTGAGACTTGTACTACATGCAAGGCGTCACTTACCACGGCCCAGGTCGGAAATGAATGGCCACGCGAGCCCGCCCACGTAGATGCCGCGGATCTTGACGACCATGAATGCGATGAGGATCGTGAACACGCCCACAGCGAACAGGGTGAGTGCGATCGGCGCTCGTAAGCGGCTCATGCCTCAATGCGTTGAATGCCCAAATGCGAAAGATCGCTCGCGTAGTAGACCCAAGTGAACAGTCGCCTTTTGCGCGAGCCGACAATGTTCAATTCTAGTCATGAATGTCAATGGTGTAGAGCCAAGCATCGAATCTCACTAACGCTGCTCGCAGTTTCGAATCCAATCTCGACACAATATCTCGACACTTTCACAGTTCGGTTGCGCCTTAGTTGGATCATTTCATTCTGTCACTTCGGGCATTATAACGCTGCCAGTATATTTTTTATTGTTCAAATATAATGTGTGAAGTTTGGACTGCAGCATTAATGAGTAAGGTTGTACCAGATAGAGCATTGCCACTCTACTTCCACTTGAGCGGTGGTAGTTGCCACATCATTACAAGAACTTGTTGCGAACCTTGGTCCAGTGGTCATTCTCCATGACCTTTGGCGTGAACTGCGCGATCTCGTCGATGCGCGTCTTGATCTCCGGCGTGATCTTGTCGATGAACTCGTT
>JALBYZ010000654.1:0-19352 GCA_038050575.1 Globisporangium mamillatum
CAAAACCCGCTCGCAGACAGAAAGCACCGGATACTAGAGAGCCGGATTAGACAGATTGACCAGCGGCGTCGATTGACGCAAAAGACTAGTGTTGCATATCCATATTCCTTGAGCTCAAAAGCATTTGAGTTCGGAGCCACGACGATCTACCGTCACGCTTGGAAATGGATTCGATCAGTCCGAGTCAGGGATACCAGGGCGGAATGGTACACCAGCGTGCACCTCGAAAAGAAAAGAGTCATGCTGTACAGACTGGCGATTTAAGAGCGAACCAGCATCGCGCGTGCGGGGTTCTAGTAAAGTGCAGTGACTGTATTAATCGACTCGCACAATCGAAGCGATTGGGCCACCCTGTCGTGATTCTTGCAAGCCGTTAAGAACGGCTTGTGGCAAAATATTGGTTGCATGCAGAGAGTGGACCTTTCATTGAGCACGCTTTGCGCTCTCGATCCCAAGTACAGTGTTATGAGCTCTTTGAGCTCTCCCGATCCAATTCCTAGAGAAAATGTGGCTGGGCGCGGTGCTGCGTCTGATGGTGCGCGCGAGGATCTATTACGCCGGAGAACACTAAGCGTACTCCAGGTACACGAACCCACAGCTGAATGTCGAATTTCACAATACCACATACATACCGTACCGACAGTACTAAAACGGGTATGTGCATGAACGATTGTTGTCTTCTTTCTTTCTTTCTCTCTCGCGCACGCGGTAGCCCGGGCTAGACGCGTCACATGGGGCAGACTGCACAAGTCTATCACTATCACTTGGAACTTGCGTTCCTTTTCTCGTCGATTACAAGAAGGTACATCTCTGTGCTCTCTGTATCCACTGACAAGGTGTCTTTGCACTTGGAGTTGTATCGAAATGTGGGGATCTCTTGCTTGCTTTGTCAAAAATCTGTCATTATCTGAATGAGGTCGAGGCCTTTCTCGCGCGTTGCTCGTTCAGAGGCTCGGAGTTCTCCTCGTCCATGGCTGCAGCGGCTGTCGTAGATACAGTCAGCCGCAGTGCGCTTGGCTCTCGCCCTGTTCACCAAGCTGTTGTCTTTGCGCTTACGGCTTTGAAGTGAAGGAGGAAGAAGGGAGAAGCATGAAGAGGAGAAGATAGATAAGCATGAGAGAGAAGGATTTTGTGCTGAGCTTTTGTGTTGAAGCGTTCTTATGTATGGACTCTCTGATGAACCCGAAAGGTTCACTCACCTTTGTGCTTTCAAGCGATAACCTCGTAAGCTTCACTATCGAGGAGCGCTAAAATGCACGCTGTCGCCAAAGTATACAAATTTTTATATGATTCGCTTTCTTCACTATCGAAATGTATTTTGTCGCAAAGTGGGGTTTTCACGAATCTGTGCCAAAATCCCGTTCATAGTGACGAAAGTGAATCGTATGGCGTTTTGTATGGTTTCCTATTCGAGCGCAATTTTGTCACTCGCAAGTTTATTAATATCTAAACTAATAACATTATCGAGTCGATACAAATGCGGCACAAAGCGCATTAACTGTTGGAGAATACAAACGAAAGCAGTAAAAATTTCTACAAATTTTGAGAAAAACAAGAAACAATCGTAAAATTCATTACATAAAATCAAGAAGCCAGCAACTTTGAAGCAGCATTCAGCTCCCCCTAATGGTGCTCTTGCGTTGCTGCACGTCCCTGATTTGAAGTCCCCAAAATATATCGCGAGCAAACAAGCACCGCATCACACAACAGACGCAAGTAACCCAAACAGAGCAGTGATCCCCTGAGATGATGGCGACTTCAAGCGCCGCCGCCGCCGCGATGGGGGGGCTGTCGCTCACGGAAGAGCACATGAAGCTCACGCAGCGTGCGGACAAGCAGCTCATGAAGCTTATCCCCATCCGCTGGGTGGGCGCCGTGCGCAAGAAGGGCGACTGGCTGCCGCGCTGGGAGGAGATGTTCGCGGCGCTCGACGGGCTCTCGCTGCGCGTCTTCGAGTCCAAGGCCAAGTTCCTCGAGCTGCAGGAGCTGCAGGAGCGCGCCACCACGCGCGCTCGGTACCCTGCGGGCTCACCGTCGTCCTCGACGACAGCGTCACGTGGGAGCGTGAACAGTCTGCGCACGGCGTCGCTGACGGCGATCCCGTCGCAGAAGAGCAACCTCACAGTAGAGTCTACAGCAAGTAGCAGTAGCAGAGAGAAGGGCGAGAAGGACAGGAAAGGCGTGTACACGATCACCGCGGTGGTGAAAGAGAACGTTGGCCGCGCGCACGGCTTCTGCATCTCGACGCTCGAGAAGAAGCCGATGCACTTTGCGGTCGAGAGCGAGCTCGAGCGCGTCGTGTGGCTGCACCTCATCACGGCGGCGCTGGACCAGCAGGCGAACCTGCCCAAGGCCAGGAAGAAGCTCGAGATTTCTTCAGTTGCATCATCATCCGCATCTTCGGCAGCAGCAGGGCCGCTCTCGGTGCTCATTCCGTCGCAGTCGCGCATGCTCAAGACGCTGCTTGGGACGCCCATCAGCGTGAACCTGTTCATGTTCTACGAAGCCTGGGGTCACATCCAGTGCCGCAAGGGAAATTTCGCAGACCTTATCCCGAGCCTCCACCCGAACATCAGCATCACGTCCAACTACCCGCCGTCCGTGCCGATCGCGGGCGAATACCATGGCTGCGAGGGGTTTCTGTTCTTCTTCACAAAGATGCACAGCACGATCGACATTTCGCACTACATGGTGCAGCACATGGCGCGTAGCGGCGACCTTGCGGTCGTGACAGGGCGAGAGACGATCAAGAACGTCACGAGTAGCCGCAAATTTCGGCATTTGTGGAAGCACGAACTCCGGTTTGAGGCGGACGGCCGCATCAGCCACATCAACATCATCGCAGACAAGACCGCGGCTGCCGTGGCGTTCGGCGTCCAGTCCGACGGTCCGTCGCTCGAGCTCCCGCACGAACAAGAAGAGTCCGCGAGCACGTGTCCGCCCGGCGAGATCCGCGTCGTGTGCATCTCAGGCGAAGGCATCAAGAAGAAGAAGCCGATCCCGTCGTCCGCGAACATCAAAGTCACGATCGGCCTCAGCAATTTCCCGCACCTGACGTCGTTGAAAGCATCAGGAGGCTTATCGACAAACAGCAGCAACAGTGGTAGCAATAGCAGTGGCAGTAGCAAAGCGATGAACCACGTCGGCTCGTGGAAATCGTACTCGACGCGTCCGTCCAAGAACGGCAATGGCACAAACCCTTTCTGGGCCGAGACCCTGAGTATTCAGTTCTCTGGCGCTGTACCCGGTACCAGTTCGTGTCTCTTCATCGACGTGTGGAGCATTAGCGTGATGGGCGACGAGCTCATTGGCTGTGCAAAAGTGAACTTGGCGAACTACTTGGGGACGTCAGCAGGCACGCAGGAGGACATCGCGTCGCTAGCGGTACCAAAGTGGTACGATCTCCGCAAACCCGAGGAGTTTTTGTCGAGCAACAGCACTGGATCCCCCGACAAGAAGAAGCGCATGAACAGCAGCATGTCTGGCGACAACACTGCACAGGATAACTGCGGACGTCTGCAGCTCAGTATCAGCTTTTTGCCGTACGCAGACGATGACGACGAAGGGTTCTTTAGTGATGGCGCAGAAGCCACGCCTCGACATCGCAAGAGCTTTGATCGATTACAGGCGCTGCATGAGGAGACAGGCGAGAAAGAGAGAAACACGCTGGAGCGAAGGTTGTCAGGTACGTTTTACTCGGAGGACGATTCGAGTTTTGAGAGCGGCAATGCAGATGGCAACAGCACTGGAGCCACAAAGAACGGAGAGATCCGACGAAGCAGTATGGAAGGAGCCCCCACAGGCAGTACAGGGTCGCCCGATGACATGTACACTTTCACCGTTGCATCGACTAAGTTCCGCGTGTACACTCGCTACCAGCTGATCCGCGCGATCGGCCACGGCGCATACGGTGTGGTGATCGCTGCGAGTGACCAAATCACGGGCAACTCAGTAGCGATCAAGAACATCCCCAAGACGTTCGACGACCTGGTAGATGCGAAGCGTATCGTGCGCGAGATCCGGCTCATGCGCCACCTCACACACCCGAACATCGTGTCGGTGATCGACGTCATGCGTCCGCCGTCGCTCGCCGAGTTTGAAGATACGTACATCGTGACAGATCTCATGGAGACGGACCTGCACCGCGTGATCAACTCTCAGGAGACGCTCTCGAGCGACCACATCGCGTATGTGACATACCAGCTCTTGTGCGCGATCCGGTACATCCACTCGGCGCAGATCATCCACCGCGACATTAAACCGTCGAACATTTTGATCAACCGCGACTGTCTGGTCAAGATCTGCGACTTCGGACTCGCGCGGGGCATCGACGTGGCGGCCGACGGCGGGGAGGCAGTGGACCAGGCGCTGACCGAGTACGTCGTGACGCGTTGGTACCGTGCGCCGGAGCTGTTGCTGGCGAGTCGGTACACGACAGCGATCGATCTGTGGTCCATCGGCTGCATACTCGTGGAGCTGTTCACGCGAAAAGCGCTCTTTCCCGGTCACGACCACGTGCATCAGCTGAACCTAATCCTCCAACTGGTCGGGAGTCCGCCGAAGGACGACATGGGCTTCATCACGAACGCAAAGGCGAAGAAGTGGATGGCACGCCAGACGCAACACGAGACCAAGTCGCTCTCCTCCGTGTGTCCAACAGCGCCTGAGGACGCGGTTGACCTGATGATGAGACTGCTGGAGTTCGATCCGCGTAAGCGCATCTCAGTGGACGACGCGATCGCACACCCGTTCGTGGCGTCGTATCGCAAGGCTGAGGCGGAAGCGATCGCCGAGTCGCCCTTCGACTTTTCGTTCGAGAAGGAGAACCGCCACAAGCTCGACAAGGACACGCTGCGGAGACTTATTTTTGAGGACGTCTGCCACTTCCATCCGGATGCGAAAGAAGAGCTCGACCGGTTCGTGCACGACCAGGAGCGCTTGCGGGTGGTGGAGGAGCAAACCTTGCGGCAGATGGACACGCCGTTGTCTCAGCGCGCCGGAATCGCATGAGGAAGACGATAGAGAGAGAAAGAGAGAGAGAGAGAAAGAGAGAGAGTGGGAGAACCGGCGCTCAGGTGCGAAATCAATATGAAGGAGGGCATGCTGTGTACTGGTTGACTTGTCGGATCAATTCCTTCTCGATAAAGCATTGTTGCAGGGACACCAATAGCAAATTGCAGCATTCCTATTCATCATCCATCAATCTTGCTTGTTTGTGATCCGTCCCAAGTTCACTCTATGCACAGGTGTAACCAAAACGTGAATCCATCTATCACAGAAAACAAAATGAAAGAAAGCCGAAAAAATGTGCCGTTCAGCTCACAATTACATAGCTGCTTGAAGGCCCAAGAGAACGGATGATCATCGTGCTGGAAGTCACAGGCGCCGTCGCGATCGGCTACGCAGTCTTGAAAGCGCTCGCAGGCGTCTACGGCTGGACGCAGTCGCACCACGCGCTGCCGCAGCTCGCGTCCAAGGTGACGCTCGCCACGTCATCATCTTCTTCAGTCGATGCGCTGCGTCCGTTCTTCACGACCACGCACGAGTTTGCGCTCTTCATCCGCAAGTGACTACCGCACCCGCACACAACGCCGCGAGGTGTCATGTTCTTCATGCACGGGCTCAGCGAGCACGCTGGAAGGTACGACCGCATCGTCCGCATCCTGGCGTGTGGTCTTTGCGGTGGACCACCAGGGCCATGGGCTCAGCGACAGCGAGACCCTCTTTGCGCAGGAGCTTGTATACCTCGCGGAGGACTACCTCGAGTTTGTGGACCACGTCGTCAACGGACCAGCAGCCAGTAAGGGTGTGCTTCTTGAGTGGGGTCTGCGGCTCTTCAACCGGTGAACCGTAAAAGACAAGACCCTCGACGTGGCACCCACGCCCATGCACGAGACCTTCAGCATCGCAGGCTACGACGAGATTCTCATGAAAATCATCACGTGGATGGAGAGCCACCTTGCCCAAACAAGCAAAGCGAAGCTGAGTTCGGTTGAGATGAATGATGGACCGTTTGCGTAAGATCCAGCAGCCGCCAACTAGCTGCCAATAAAATGGCAAGTTGGTTTGTTGCATTAATTGGCGTTGTATCGAAAAGATTCTTGTGTCCAGCGCAGCAGCAGTACTATTGCATATGATCAGCTTGTACCTCATTTTACAGGTGACTGTAGCCAAAGCCCACAGCGGCGGCTAGCGCTGCGACCCCTGCACCGCGCTTGAGCGCCTGGTCTGGATACCGGTACAGGAAGAGCGCGAAGTCGCCCACAAGGCGTTTCTCAAAGTGCGGCATGACGTCGTTGATCGGCAGCGGCACTTTGGCGAGCTTCAGCAGATCGGCGATCATGCGCAGCGTGAGTCCCCAGAGCACAAAGTCGAACGCGTGGCGCTGCGTCACGTCCTCGTCCGGCTGCGCGTGGGTCGGTCGCGGCAGGTAGATGCACGCGAACATAAGGTTGCCAAAGTACTTCTCCACCCAGCTCTTGAGCCGCGGCCGCGTCGCGAGCGGACGGATCATGTCCTCGATCGGCCACGCGAACGACGTGCAGCGCTTCGGGTTGAACAACTCCTGGACGTCGACCCAGAACACGTCCGCGATCTCCGATTCCTGGATCGTCGGCGTGAACGCCTGCTCCTCCGCGGAGGTCTCAATGAGGAACACTGTGGGATTCCCGGCGATAGTTAATTGGCAGCTATTAGGCTCTCTGATGACAATGGCTCAATGGGTATACACATACAGACGCGAAGCGCAAGAGCGTACCTTGGGTACTCACCCAGAACGTGCGCAAGTGGGTTTGGATCGCTGGGAGGCTTCCGATGAAGCGCACGTGCCTGCATTACAATTCAATACACAGCACCAGTGCAGTGAGTTGCGTGACTCCTCATCGCAACATAACGCTTAATGACTTGATGGCGTTCACGTACGATGCCGTGAGGTCCAGCCCGATCTCCTCCATGGTCTCACGCTGCGCAGTCTCGAGCGGGGATTCCCAGGGCACGCTGTCATCGCTCTCGCTCGCCTTGATGGCGCTTTTGCTCGCGTCGCCGCCCTCGAGCACGGTCTTCTGGCGCTTGCCGCCCGGGAACGCCACCTGGCCACTCCACGTGTCGCGCTCGTTGAAGCTCCGGCGCACGAGCAGTAGCTCGAGTGTGCGCTGCTCGCGCTCACGCCAGCGGAACACCGCGGCCACACTCGCGCGCTGGTTGAGTGAGTACACATCCACCAAGAAGCGAAGAATGGACGTTTGTTAATGATCAAATCGCACATGCAGACACACACACGCACACACCGAGATGGGACAGGAGGACGTACGGGGGGGGGCGTGGCTGCGCGCTGCGCGCCGAGCTTCGCGAGGTTGCGCTCCAGCAGTGGCAACACGACCGCCAGCTTGGACGGCGCGAGGAACTGCAGCGCCGCTTGCCGGCTCATCGTTGCGTGCGTCTTGACGGAGGATTATGAGATGGAGCTTGTCAAACTTTGTTTTGCAACTTTTGAGCAGTACCGTGATGTGCATGAATACCACCTTTTTATTTTTAATATATTGTATGAAAAATATTTTATCTAATTTTTTCAGAATAAACCTTTTTACTATTACGATATCATATATAGCATTATCAAAGGAAAATGAATGGAATGCATATCCACCCACACAATCACACAACTTACCTTCAAAAGCAATGCACAACCTATGGGCACACTTGCTGACCAGTTTGCTGTGTTTGTTGGGCTGGAGCGTGCAATGTAGTTGCGAATGTCGAGCGTGCGTGCGCTCAAACATGCGCAGGTATTTTGCTCACGATATTGTAGCCTAGTCGTTCATTACCACCGACACCATCAAAGCAACTTCTATTTGTCAAGCGCGAAGAAAGCAAACCAAAGCTTGCTTCGCGCTAATCTCTGAAACAAGCAAAGGTGCAACCGAACACCAGAAACCCCGGTGTCTTGCTTGCAGTGCTTTTGTGAACGAAAAGCACTGCTGCGCCTGAAAAATGTGACGAGCTTGGGGATTGCGGTGCATGGCGGGGTGCGCGGAGGGTCTCGTCACTTTCGAGGATCGCGACTGCAGGAACTGTATGAATCCAAGAAAGAGAGACAAATCGAATCTCTGTGATGGTTTGACGGTTTCTCACGTTCGCTCACGCGCACGCGCGCACTGAATGCGAGGAAGAAAGCGGGGTGCTCCGTTTTCTGGGGTTGGATGGATAAAGATAAATCGTGCATGCATGCATGACAAAAGCATTTCCTCTTCGCTTGTAAAATGGATTGCCAACTTCAACATGTCAGTCGTGGAAGGAGCTCTTCGTTCAAATGATCGTTTGCGTCACATACTTTGGCGTTCAAGCGAGCGGGCTTTCACGATTATTCTCGAAAAAGAGCGGAGACCTCGAGTCATAGCTGACCTATCAAGGTTGCTGTGCTGGTGTCATAGTGGAGGCTCGTCCCATAAATGCAGAGATTCGGTGCGTTACCACTTCGATTTTGGAATATTGTAGCGGTCACGCACGCGAATCTGTGAACCCCTTTCTATTTCTCTGTGGTGAATGCGATGCGGTTCTAAGGCACAAGAGGCGACAGCAGTTTTTGCGCGTGGGGTAGTGCGAAAGAGTTTGTGGGCAGTGCTTTCCATGCTGGCTCAGCGTGAAACCATTGTGTTGTGCGGCAGCTCGCTATAGAGATCGCGTTGTAAAATTTCTCGAGCGTAGTCTCCGCTGAGCCATGTTTGGCTGACATCTGCCTCGACGTTGCTTGGCTCGAGTTGTCCACGTCGATTCACAAAGGATACAAACGGTCACAAGCTGGTAATCAGATGCAAGCGAAAGGATGTCTCTTTTCTAAAAACAACAAACTAAAGAATGAGTCATTTTTTAGAAAAGTCATCTGGTTTCTGTATTTCAAAATTGGATCCAGTCCAAAAAATTTCGCATAATAAAATCGGGTTAATCGCTTTTTCAGCCAAAGCCAATTCATTTTAATAAAATTCGCAATTGTTGTATAGAAAATAGACTCAGATTTTGACATGTCTTTCCCACCAACTAAAAGGCCGAAATAAGGGAACAAGGAGTCTTATGGGGATCTTGTCCGAATCTGATGAAAGATCGCTCAGCCCTTGTCCCAACGAATCACTAGTCTCTGTCCACGCTCGTGTTTTCATGCTCCGTCTGCTCGTATTCCCAGTTTCACGCACACGTCGAGTCGAGCCGACGCTGCAGAGAAGGCTGCATCCACAAGCGCTATCATCGCGCGTCCACCTGTAGTCGTGTGCCATCCCACAGATTGCATAAGCGTATTCCTTTGTTCGTGGTTGCTTGGATCACCCACTTGCTTGATTGTTTTGCGCTTGTTTCGCTTGTTTTTCCGCTCAAAGGAGACTCGTTAGATGAATCACATCATGCAACTTTTTTTGACCCGAGTTTCGTGTGTATTCCATAAAAAGTCAACCAAGCCGAGTTCTCAGAAATGGTCACAACATGACACGCCAAAGATACTGTGTCTGGCTGTCTACCGACAGCACACGTAGCGCGCGCACTCATCACTGGCTGCGTGAGCTGAGATTGACAAACTCAAGACTCAAGTCTTGTCTACCGGTATGCATGCTGCATGCAGACGAAGGCGAGGAGCGGTCGATGACAGGAAGTCGTCGACTGCAGGAAAGTAGCCGCGGATGAGGATATCTTTGCTCCTGATGGATTGTGCACGCGTGCCTGCACGTCTACGGGTTTCCTGCGAAAATGCACTTCTCCTTCGTTCCTCTGTTGATGTGTGAGTTTCGAAAAGCAGTAGGCTCAACTCTCATCTACAGACGGATCCTCTGAGGAGAGCATCGCTTCGGCTATGTATTCGTCGGCAGACTGGAGACCTGCTGTGAATGGCTCGTTGCTCGTTGCTCGTTCGAACATTCCGTGCTGACAGCTCGGCTTTGTGGCTCTGGGTTGGTACAGTACAGTTGGAGGAGGAGATCATGACAAGTCTGGTTCGTAGCCTTTGAAAGTTGATAATCACTCAGAATCCGCGATGAGCTCAAACAGTGAATGTGCCTAAATACACCCTGTATAAATCAGTTTCCCGCCAAAGTTGCTGTTTCTATAATCAGAAACCCTATTTGACCCCATCCACTCTTTTTCTAAAACGGTGCAACTCTTTTCTGAGCCAGCAGCGAAGCTGCGACGAGATCACGTGAAGATGTGATCGACACTCTCTTGAGCTCTTGCAGACTTGGTCTGCTCTGAGTGAGCTTGCTCGGGAGTGTGTTCTGGTAATCCGTGAGCCTCTGGTCATTCCGCAACCATCATCACTTCTGCTTTCACTCGCCTAAGCCCAACGCTCCGTCGACCGGATCTGCGTCCGACACTAAAGAAAGCTTAGCCTCCGAGTCTCGAGTCGCGCGTGATCTCTCTCGACTCATTCCCGCTTTTCCCTCTCACGTTACGCACACACACACACACACACACACGCGCGCGCGCGTACTTTGCATCAGTTCGCACCACATTGCTACTCAAGAGAGAGAGAGAGAGACTGACGCATTACCACATCCTCGCGTCTACAAGGTATGGAGCTCTTGACAATCCTATCCTTGACTGTTGCTTGATGGCAATCCATGGGACTGACGCTGGTGCATGCCATCCTACTATTCCATAGCAGTTTCCACCCGAGCTTTCCAAGCAGAGTCAAGGACATCAGTTGTACATCAATGATGAGTTCAAGCACCGGTCTCCGTCAGCAACTGCTGAGCCCCCGCCAGCAGCATGACGACAAGCTGAAGAACCAGCGCTCGACGTCCCGACGGTCTTCGAGCTTCCGAAAGATGCGCGACGTCGTCATGGTCGCCCAGGAGAAAGATTGTGACTCCTCATCGACAGATGCCCGCACTAGCTGCACAAGTCACGACACTGACTGCGGAGAGCTCCTGTGGGACCGCCTCTCGACCGGATCAAGCACGGAGCAGGATTCGGACGGCTGGAGCAACCGAAGTCACTCCCCAGCCCCAGTTGGTCGTCGAACCACCGATGTAGCGAGTCCGATCTCAGTCGAGCAGAGCCTCACCACCATTCCAAGATCCACGGAGAGCAATAAGAGCCCCAGGAGGAAGAGCAGCGCTGAGCGGAATCAACTCTCTTCACCATCTGCGTGCTCAAGTCCAAGTCAAGGCTTGCCCCAACGCCACAGAGGACGTACCACAAGTCCCAAATCCAAACGCAAAGAGATTGTGCTGGGACAAGACGGCAAGTCCAATTCGAGGTCATTCGCCACCACACGAGTCCGCCCGATCGTGCGACCTATCAACATCGGTCCTCCGACCGAGTACGATTTCCGAAACACAAACGGCTTGATCAAATGCCTCAACTCGATCGCGCAACTCCCAAACCCAGAGGAACTGGGTGCGAAGCACTTGGTGATCAACGAGGTCCAGCGTCTCGTCGACGGCTGGCTTCGAGCCACTTTCGGCCCCGACAAAGAAACCACCGCGACCTTGCTCTTGGGCGGAAGCTGGCACCTCAAGGTGGGGCTCTTTGACTCGGACCTCGACATTGTGACCTTGCTGCCGAACTTTGTCACCTCCGAGCTTTTCTTCGGTTCTCTGTACGAGTATTTAAGAGCAACTACGTGCGTGAGCAAGATCGTGGCGATGAAGAAAGCAGCAGTGCCAATTCTTGCGTTCCAGCTCAATGATGTGCGCATCGACTTGCTCTTTGCCAAGTACACGCAACCGGTGGTGCCAAAGAACCTGCCAATTCACAGTGACCAAGTGCTTGCCGGCATGGACGCAACGTCGATCCGCTCGCTGTCCGTGCCGAGAGTAGCGTCTTTGATCTTGGAGCTCGTTCCAAACGGGTCCGGATTTCGCTCTTGCTTGCGGATCATCCGGCTCTGGGCAAAACGACGTGGCTTGTACTCGAACAAAGCTGGCTTTCTCGGCGGCATCTCGTGGACTATTCTCGTTGCATTCGTGTGCCAGATGTTTCCAAAGGCGACGATCTCGTCTGTGATCCACCGGTTCTTCATTATCATGTCGACCTGGAACTGGCCGACGCCCGTGCTGATCTCCAAGCCGTACGAGTCTGCCGAGCTCGAGTCTTGCTCGCAGTGGTCTCCTCAGAAGAACCACCACGACCGCGGGCACCTGATGCCGATCATCACGCCCGGATTCCCAGCAGTAAACTCGTCGGTGAATGTGAACGAGTCGACGATGCGCATCCTACAAGAAGAGTTTGAGCGGGGGAAGCGCATCATGAACGAGATGCAGGCAAAGGGACTGAGCAGCCCAGCTGTCTGGCAAAAGCTCTTTGCTCCAACCGAGTTTCTCGTTCGCTACGACCACTACCTGGTCGTCGAACTGCGCGCCAAGGACGACGAAGAGCTGAGCGAGTGGGCGAACTTTGTCGCCAGCCGAACGCGAAAGCTCGTCGAGACGTTGCAACACAACTCGCCGGTGCAAAGCGTCCATCCGCTACCTGATCTGATCAAAGCGCAACCTAGAAACACTTCAGAGGAACCCTCGAGCGCTGATGTTGTCGGGTATTATCTGGTTGGGTATACGACCAACGGTCTGAAAAGCGCCAAGACTGGCGGAGCTCCAGACCACGAGATCGCCCAGACCTGCGTGCTCCCAGCTGTCCGATACTTCATGGGGACGGAACTCGCGAACTGCCCCGAGAAGAAAGAGACGATGCGCGCGGAGATCACCTACCAGAGGTGGCAGGACCTACCCGAGGGGGTATTTCCTCAAGGGCGAGTCGCTGCGGCGGGGGAGCGCGCGCGGTTCATCCTGAGCAAGGCACACAACTTGAACGTGTCTCTTGGACTTGGTCAATGAACGGGGAGATAATGCATCCGCAGCAGCAGCAGCATTCTCAAGTCTTCATCGTGTCCTCTTTCTTCGACTCACACCCACACCCAAATGAAAAACGCAGTAACTATTTACCAAATGAATTAAAAAAAAGTCAAGAGCTATTGGGAGATAGATGGAGCAACACTTACGTACTGCAGAGTCTGTGGCAAGCTTCACAGATCTCTTCCAGCACCAAGAGCTCTCGAGCAAGTGTCATCTTCTCCGTGATGAAATAAATAATAGCACCGAGGAATTTTAATCTATCTCAATATGCTGTCACCCCTCATCAATTGATCGACTGATGCAGAACACTGGACACTTCGGTTGGACGAGACTATAAACATTTTCCCGCTCGCAACTGGAACGTCAGACATCACCGACGGAGCGCTTCTTCGTATTGTACGAATTATTCTCCTTGTTGAACTGGACCTTCATCGACGGCATTTCTTCATCAAAATCAAGCTCAGGGAAGTCATCGAAATCGTTCAGCGCATCGTCGTCAGCATCCTCCACATTATTCTTGTTTGCTGCATCAAGTGCCATCACTTTCGCTGGATCTTCGACAGCTGCCATCGTTCTGTTCCCTGAAGGCGAAACTGTTGGCGTCGGCATCTTCTCCAAAGCGTTCACGCCGGCACCGAAGGGAGACTGGTGACCATCAGTCATGCGAGCTGCTGCTGCTGCTGCTGCTGCCTGCTGAGCGCTCTGTTGCGCAGCAAGTTTTGCTTCCGCTGCCTTGCTCAACTTCTTCGGTTTTCCTTCGACACTTTGCTTCGCTCGAGGAGGCATCTTTGGAGCACCTGCTTGCTCGGACTTCGCCTTCTTCCCTCTCCCAGCACTTTTGGTCTCCTTGACAGGCGCTTGCGCAGGAAGATTGACAGTGTTTGCTTGGTAAGCACCAACATGGTTGAAGTTCCCAGCACTTGGAGATGGTCCTCCAGCGCCAACTTGGTTGAAATTCCCAGTGTTTGGAGATGGCCCTCCAGCTCCACCGGAGTGAGCCATGCCCATGCCAGCACTAGCGTTTGCTGGGCTGTTCTGGTAGCCAGCCGGTCTAGCAGGACTTGGTTGCTGCGAATTCTGTCCAACGGGTTGCATCTTCTGCACGATCGGAATAATCGTGTTCTGAATGAACCGCTCGATTGAGTTCAGCACCTCGAAAGGTCTTGGTTGAATGTTCTTCGGGGCTTCGTTCAGTACATTCATCGCCAAGGTGATGTTGTGCTTGACATTCTCTGCCTTCTGACTTTGCGCTGAGTTTGGTGCTGCATTGTGCTGCGAGAGAACGCGATGCGCCAGATACAGGTCTTGCGCGAAACCATTTTTCAGAGCACGCACTTTTTCCCAGTACATCATCGGATTCACTGGACCACCTGGTTGACCGCCCGGGGAATTCGTCATCGGGCTCCCATTGTTTCCGCTAGCATACTGTGGCTGCTGAACCGAGTACTGCTGCTGCTGTTGAATTCGGGCGTCTCTTCTCATGTTGACGCGCTGCAATTCAGCTTCATTGCTAATGTTTTGTGGAACATTGGATCCATACACTTGAGCTCCTGGTGGCGTGCCATTGTAGTATGGCGAAGGCATCGCAGACGCTGCAGAGTTGTAACGAGCCGTCAGCTGTGCTTCTAACTGGCTTGCTCGTCGCTGCCACTGGATAAGGGAGTTACGCTGGCTCCAAAGAAGCTCGACGAGAGCATTTTTGTCGAAATGCTGAACCTGAGCGGCAAACTCTTGGAGAGACGCGTTTGGAGAGATTGGGCGCGACTGGCGCTGTTGCTGTGGGGCTTGTTGGTGCTGATGTTGTTGTTGTTGTTGCTGCTGCTGCTGGAGTTGGTACGCCTGTTGCATCTGGATGTCCGCCGCGCTTGGAGTGTGTCCCTGGGAAACAACATTTTGCGCGTACCCATGGCTGGAGCTTGGCTGAGCTGAGTGTTCTAGGCCGCTATGCTGCATCGCAGTGTTTGCTGCACTGTACACTGGAGTTCCTGGCATGTGTCCCTTGCTCTGAGTGTACGTCGCCATGGGGTTCTGATCAGAAAGCAAAGACTGCATAAACGAGCCCTCTGATACGGGAGCGCCACTAGCGCCAGCTACTTTTGAGAGAGCCTGCCCTTGAATTCGAACTTGATTCTGCTTCTCCGTGTAATCTGGCTGCCGGACTGGATTCACAGTAGAGCTCTTCGCCCCAGGTAAATCCGACGACTGGACAGGCATACTCGCACTGGTCTGGGGACCTTGATAACTGCCGAAGGCACTTGCTGGTTGAGCGCTAGCGTTTGCATTAGCGCTTGCGCCACCGCTGTAAGTCGAGCTGTTGCTGCTGCTATTGCTGCTGCTGTTGCTGTTGGCACCTCCACTTGGAATCTCTGTCTGCATCAGTTTGTTGAGCTCGTAATTCAAAGTCGAGATGTACTCGTTCTACATTGTATACAGGAAGAGTCAAGTTAGTTTTACACCAATAAACATAAATTGAATCGAGACTCTCGCTTACCCTTGATGTCGCTTTACGGCAGATTTCCATCTCCATGTTGGTAGCAACCTGTCGAATGATGCTGTCCTCTTGATCGTGATGCGTGATCTGAAGCTGGCGATAACTAATCGACAGGAAAACGCGCAAACAAACATTAGTCCGCGACTGGCAACAACAAAGCAGATCTACACGGAAAATAACTACTCACATTTGCTGCAAGTACGCTTTGCGCAGGTCGTTATCCTGTGATGGTAGCAATTCGGTGTTGTTGCTAACTGGGGTGCTAGCCGTTGCTGGTGGCGCTGCTGCAGGTGCATCGCGTTTTTCTGCTTGGAACAACACAACAAAAACACGAGTTAGGTACACTGTCGGGATAGCAAATAAAAGAACAACAGGGCCGTAATACAGCCGTACCAGGCACACCGTTACTCGTTTGAGGAGCGTTTTGCGCTGCGAGAGCTGCCGTTGCCGCCGCCGTTGCTGCGGCTTTCTTCTTTTCAGCAGCAGTCATCTTCTTCTTCCCAGCACCAGCTTCTCCACCGTCAGCAGTAGTGACAACTTTCGCCGCTTTCGGAGTCCGAGCTCTCGGGCTCGGCTTCTTCGGCACCCCGATACTATTTGGATCGCTGTTCTTCGCGTTCTTCCTTGGGGCTTTTACTTTCTTAACGGTGCCGTCACCACCAGTGGCGCCGTCACCACCAGCGGCGGCAGCACCGCCACGCGCACCAGCTTTTGTCGCAGGAAGAGCCTGAGCCGAAGAAGGAGGCGTCGAGACAGTAGGATTCGCCGCCGCACTAGCTGGTTGCGTCATAAACGCTTGCTGTTGCTGTTGCTGAGGCTGCATCGTCGTCGTCGCACTCTGAGCCACATCATTCATCGCCGATGGGTTCGTCGTCGTAGTAGTAGTCGTCGCCGTCGCTGCAGTTGGGGCGGCGGGTTCACTGCCGCTGCTCTCCATCTCCGTCCAGCGTCACGCTCGTCTTCACGTTCGTCTTCTTCTTCTCCTGGTTTCTTTCTAGTCAAATCAAATCTCAATCCAATCGCCCTTCGGTGCGTTTCTACCCGCCTTTCCGCACAAACGCGAAGAGAGATCGAACGAGCGTGAGGGGAGGGGAACAACTAAGGAGGCGCGATCACTGGACGTGGCCGTCGTGTGTAGTGTCTGCTGTCTTCTTCTTCTTGCGCGCGCGCGGGCTGCTCGGCGTTCCGCTTGGTTTCCTTTTCGCGACTGTCGCCCAGCGCGGGTTTCCCTTTTGCTTTGCTCGCTCGCCGTTGCTGTCGCTGTTGCTGTTGCCGCGCGCGCTGTTGCTGATTGATTGTTCTCTGGTTTCCCTTTCTTTCAAGACCAAAAGGGAAAAAATCTCCCCGGGACCATCACTCCTTCCCGCTCTCACCCATTCAATCACTGGCTTGGGTGGATCAAATCATGCGACTGGCTACGGAATTCCATTTTCCACCAACGATCACGCAAAACTGCACGTAATTTTTATTTTCTACCAATGATCACACAAAACTTGCAACTAGTATTTTCTACTAATAGAAGAGCAATGTTTGAATGAAATGACTATTTCCCACGAATCATCAAGCTACGTTTGAATTTTAAGAATGATGAGTGGTGGAATGTGTGTTTGAATTTAGACCAATGAAAACGGAGGCTAGAATGGTGAAGAGCGAGTGATTTGGGTTCAAGTTGCTTGACTGACTGCCTGCAACGCGAAAGAATGAGGCTGCTGAATGGATGGGATGGTGGATTGAGTGGCATTGACATATGGGAGGGAGCTCAACGCTTGGCTCTGGGGGTGAGGGGAAGCGCGCCGTCTGCTGCGCATGTCGCCGCGCGCGCTGTCACCGTCATGCTTCGCCTGACACAGTATGCCGTCTCGTACCCGGCACGAGGAGATTACGTGAGCGGTGTCATCAGGAGCATGGGCATCTCCCGCCTTTATTGCGTCTGGATGGACCGACTGCTTGTGTCAACATCAACACCTGCCAGGCGGGCGACCTTCTCCCAATCGCTGTTGTGTACACGTATCAGGTTGTGCTGTCCTACGATACACATTGTATGGCGATATTGACGCGTCACCCCTGCATCGACCGTATGACGAACCTTGCGCTTGACGTGCAACAAAAGTGTCCACGCGACATGCACTTTCCCGTTGTGTGTCATTATGATGATCTACAGTGCTTTCCGAGCGTCAATATCAGCACAAGCTTCGCATCGCCCTCACCATTGATGCTTGCGATTCTCGCTTGTGTTTCTATCAACCTAACGAAGCAGGATGATACTGCGAACAACCTTCCACGTTGTGGCCACGATCATACCCCTTCTCTTGCTCTGGCATGATTCCCATCCAACGTTGTTCCAAAGGGACACTTGAAAGCAACGCTTGACAGTCTAAAACTGGCCTGCCAAAGCAGCTCTGCTCAACTGAATGAGCGGGCCATTTCTCCAGCGCGCCTATACAAACAGATATCCCGCAGCGCAATGGCATTGCCACAAGGCTACGCGGATCAGACGCCGATCGCGATCTGCAAATTCGTGCTCGCGAGCTCTTACAACAGAGGAGTGATACGCTGCAGTTGGTGGTAATAGGACTCCACTCATCCATTCATTTTGCTTTCACTACTCGAATGAGGCCGTGCACTTTCTGCACTTGCGCGTCACAGATGCAGCCATCGTACAGACGACACTGCGATCCAGCGACGCAATTGAGCGTGGTACTGTATAACAACAGATCGTTCCGATGTGAACGAACGAGCCCACCACTCCCTATACATTCTGCATCACGTGGTATCTTGATCTTGAAAGTGTAGCTCTTCTGGGAGGCTTTTAATCGAAAATCGACAGGTCCTGGTGCTACTGCTTGTAGGGGTTCTCACTGGCAGCTCGTCGCCATATGCGAAACCGAGCGTGACGATCTCCGATGCACAGCATTTCTTGTTTCGACGCTGCCTTGAGCTGGTAGAAGAATGCAAATGCAGCCATCAACAAGAAGCGCTTCCGAGTCTGAGATGGCGAAATAGTTGCGCGATCCCACAGCAACCCTGAAGCAAATCGGGCTTGGCAATCGCAGCACTACTGTAGCGCTAGACGGAAGTTTGGAGGGAGAGCAAATTCGCCGTCGCTGAAATCGTCACTCTGGACTCCCTCCAACACTGCTTCTATCGCACAAACGTAATCACTTTTCGCAGTGGAGTGTCGATGCCGCTTTCACTGGACAAACTTGGGTCCGGCACGCTAACGCTCGAACTGCATAGTAGCGTTCAGATCTCTTCGGCAGTGCGGTACTGCTGCTTCATCTTGCCACATCCAAACTCGTGTATCTGATGTGGTAGATTTCGGTCTCCGACTTTTGCCTTGGCATCTTGCAGCTCGTCTTGCATGATCGCAGCAGCAAAACTCCACACTCGCCACAGTCGAAAGACTTCACGTCACCGTCTTTCCTTGCGGTTCTACTCAGCTTCATCTCCACGAAAAGCGGCAGCTAGACTAATATGCAAGCGTGAGGAGAACGTCATATCGGTCACTCGACTCAACCCAACGCTCGCAGTTGTTGTTTTTCCTTCTTCTTCAGCACTGCTGGTAACTGCGCAAGCTCCACTCATACACTTGCGCCAGAGTCCGTTATTGAGTTCGCTTGACTGAAGAAGCAGTGCTCGCTGCACCGTCGTCGATCAGCAAACAGGTTCTCCGTCAGCACGAGCAGATCCATGTCGTCCCGTAAACGCGAATAAGTCAGGGCTTCAAGGTTGCGGGTCTACTCGCAGCGCCGCCATCACTTCAACGCCCTCTCCCTGCATAACGAGCTGCCAGGCTTGACGCCCGTGTGTGTCTGAGTTGTGTGGTTGTGACTGCACTTGCAGAAGGCCTCCACGGCTCACGAACGCCTTCTCTGATGGATGGCGCTTGATTCTTCATTCACTGCGAGCCGGTCGGTGCAAAACGTTTTACTGTTTGATGTTCCTCGGCCGTGGTGATGACAGCAGCGGCGTGGCGTACTACAGTCATACCTCTCATTACTGACCATCGCTCTAATATAATATCTTTAATATTT
>JALBYZ010000655.1:0-19312 GCA_038050575.1 Globisporangium mamillatum
AAGATCCCTCTCCTCTTCATTGGCACCGCTCGCCAGCCGAGATGCTTCAATGGGAAGACAGGAAAGCAGCTCGGCCACCAGTACTACAGCGCGGCGAAGGGCTGGATGACCACATCGCTGTTTCAGCGGTGGGTCCATGAGTTCAACGCTGTAATGCAGACAGAGAGGCGCAACGTGCTCCTGCTTCTCGACAATGCGTCGTGTCATCGGATTGAGCAGCCGCTGTCCAACGTACGCATTCAGATGCTCCCGCCCAACACCACCGCGCATCTTCAACCGCAAGATGCTGGAGTGATTCAGTCGCTCAAGGTACGAATCAGAGCGATCAAAACACGGCGAGTCGTAGTAAAAGTCGACGAGCTCTTGGAGCGCGCCGCAGAAGTCGGAGTGGAGAACATGCAAGCAGTGACAAAGTCTTTCTTCAGCGCGGACATTCTAGAGGCGATGGAATGGGCAGAAGAGGCGTGGAAAGGAGTGACAAGCAAGACAGTGGCAAACTGTTGGCGCCACACGGCAATTCTCGACGAAGACTTGTGTGCGCTTATCATTTCCATGCGTGGACTTCGAGTTTGCACACCATCAATTCGGCAGCTTCATGTCTGAGTGGATCTGATAGCGGGCGAACCTGCGTATCTTTATACCTCTATTGTATAAATCTATTTAAAAAAATATTTTTCCACATTTTTTGGAGCTCAATATTGGGAACGTTGCCTGCATGTGCAAGCTCATTTTGGAATCCACCAGAATCTGCGAACAATCGCAATCGGAAGACCAACGCACGCTGCTCCATCCCCGCGAAGAAGAATGACGACAGCACCAGCGACGTTGAGCGATCTGCCTGTGGACTCATGGTCAGCGATTACGCGCTTTCTGACTGGCGCCGACCTCTTCCGGCTCGCGTGCGTCAGTCGCTGGAGCTGGCAGAGCTTCTCGCAGGACGACTGCTGGCGCGACCGCCTCACTCAGGAGGAGGAGAACGCACGTGCTACTGCAGGCGACGAAGCAGGAGCAGATGCAACAACCACAGCGCTCCAGCAGTACATGCGCGCGTTCTCGTTCAAGTTCCATGGGCTCGCTAAGGACCCACAAAAGCAGCCATCGCGAGGCGAGTGCGCGGAGATTGCCGAGTTCGCGAATGAAGTGATCCGACAACACCAGCCGTTCGCGTTTGACGTGTGGTTTTGCCTAAGGGACAGTATCAAAAGTGACGGTGGCGGTAGTGACAACAAGAACGACAAGTACGTTGGAGGCGTTGTGCTCGGCGCTCAGTCCATTGAGTACGAGAACCCTTACTGGGCACACTACCACCAACAGTACGTCGTCGTGAGCTCCGACAGGAAGCTCTTCTGCTCGGTGATGAACGAAAAGCCCGAGATCGCGTCCGACCTGGAGCTCAATCGCTGGTACCACCTGACGCTTACATTCTGTGAAGGATCACAAAGAGTGTACTTGGACGGACAACTCGTGAGCTCACTGACTGGACGTTTACACTTTGAGTGGGAGTATGCACCCCACGTCCAAGTCGGCACGGGCTGCATCACCGCAGGCGATGGACAGTTCCCCGAGCCGCAGTGCTGCGGCTGGTACCCGTTCAACGGGCTAATCGACGACTTCCGGTTCTGGCTGCACGAGCTGACAGCAGAGGACGTTGGCAACCTAGCACAAGGGAACGTGGAGCGAGTGGGACGAAGACCGATGTATTCGCTCAAGCGAGATCTGGTCTCCTTTTCGCTGCAACGACCGGAGAAAGTAGGCTGCTCGCGGCCCAAAGAGCAGCTCGCCGAGTCGCTCTATCGTCGTGAACGAGCTTGAGAACACTGATGCAGCGGAGCCAACCCACTGAAGGTCGTCTAATAGCTTTGCTTGAAGCCTTGGTTGGGGTTGCTGTCATCGTGAGTCAGAGTGAGCTGCTAGTCGTTGATTGGCTAAAAACATGAATGAGCAAATACCTGTCTAAAATATGCGAATTCCCTGCTTCCTCAATAACATGAAGTCTGCAGGAGAGCCTCTTTAAATTATAAAGAGGATAAAAACACCAAGCCTCAAACGGGGAAATAGTGCACTTCCACCATTTTTCTTCACACTTGAAAATGGTGCGCGCGAAGGCCAAGACGAGAGGCAGCGCCATCGCCTCTACTTCTAATAGATCTGCCGCTGCGCCTGCGATGGCACTCGCACGCAAGTGGACGCACATCCCCAAGCTCGTGGTGTTCGATCTTGACTTCACGCTCTGGCAGCCCGAGATGTACGAGCTCTACGGCGCGCCGTTCAAGAAGAACCTGTCAACGGGCGCTGTGACTGACCGCAACGGCGAGGAAGTGCACTTCTTCCCGGCGGTGCACGCCGTGCTGAGCATTTTGGAGCTCGACCCGCAGTTCAAGCACAATACGGAGGTGGCGGTGGCGTCCAAGACCACGGAGCCCAAGTGGGCCAAGACGTGCATGCGGCTCATGGACGTAGCTCTTCAGTATGGAGGCGGTGAGGGTGAAGGTGACGAGGGTGACCAAGGTGCTGCTGCTGCTCCGCCTGTGACGATGAAGTCCTTACAGAGCATTGTGGGCTACGAGGCGATCTATCCGCGCAACAAGCGTGTGCACTTTGAGCAGCTCAAGGAGCAGAGCGGTGTAGCGTACGAGGACATGCTCTTCTTCGACAACGAGTATGGCAACATCCGCGACATCTCCAAGCTCGGCGTGGTCTGTGCCTACTGCCCGCAGGGTCTGAGCGATGGTGCCTGGCTCCAGGGAATGGAGGCCTTCCAGCAGTCCAAGAAATAACAACCATCGAATGACTGTGCATTTGTATATTCATCTAGACAAAGCTGCTTGGTTCTTCCTGTTGCATGCCTCATCACTAGGCGGCAAAACTGGAAAGCAAGCTGCAAATCAATCAAGCGGTCATGCAATAAATGGCATAATCACCTTGGTGCTGACCCTCTGGCCAAGACGTGCTTCGGAATTGCATTTCCAGAATTTATCACGAACGCTGCGCTTATGTAACCAAGGTTGGCTCGTGCCAGCTTTGAGAAGCTTGGGCCAGTTGCTTGATCATCGTGGTGTAAGCGTCAAACTCATCGCGCGAGCTGGTCCTACAGCAAGAAAGCGTAAATATCATTGAGCTTATCTTTTCGGAATGGCTGGCTGCGAGCCAATCAGTACCGCGAATAAGGGCAGCTAGATCTAGATGCTGTAACGGACATGCGCACTCGCTCCAGGAACGCTCGGAATTGCTCAAAGTTGCCCTGGTCCACAAAGTTCCCAGCAATCGCCACAGTTTGTTGCAGAGTATAAACCAGCTGCACTATCGATTTAGCTTGGCATCATTGGCGACAGTCACACTCTAGGTGGGCAGTAAGACTATCTTCAATGTCAGACAATTAGGGCTACTCTATCTGTAGGCTCGACGTACTTTTTCGTGGAGGTAGCGTCTCAGATCGCTGCAGCCGCCGTACTCCACTTGGAGCTGCTCGCAAAGTCGCGACACTCGGAGGTCGAGCCATTGGAAGTCGCCAAGGAACACCGCAACCTGCAGAGGTAGTACAATAAATCGACAACAGCCACACCACATGCTATACCAATCAGTCAACCAGCACAGGGTACTACTTGCTACCTCGCCCCCTTCGTGTCTATCCAACCAGTCAAATGAACTTTCACTTGCAGGGTCTTCTTCTCGTTCCGGTTCCCGAGATGGCGCACGTTGACAGTGATATACCCCAGTCTCTCAGAGGAGCCCACGGACGGTACCTCAGTTTGAGGTTTGCAAGAGTTTGGCTCTGTGGTGTTCTTACCATAATCACTACCACTATCAGGCTCGCTACCCCTCGCTTGTGTGTCAATATACTTCGCAAGGCGAGCACACGGCGCTCTCAATTTTGAACTCCTGACTATCGTACACCAACACCCTCAGTGCCCCCATACACCCAGTAGCAATACATAACAGCCTCAACAACACAACAAACGTACCAGAACGCCTCTGTCGTGGTGTTTACCAATGCTCCACACGGATGCCGCAGCTCCATGAACACGAGCTCATCGTCCACGGACTTGAGGCTCAGGAATGTGTCAATTGCCCAGCGATGCAGCGGCTCTGGCTCATAGAACGACTCGGCTTTGGCACCCACCGCCATCGCCACTACAGCACAGCCGTGCGGTAGCAGCAGCAGCAGCAGTAGCAGCAGTAGCAGCAGTAGTGATGATGGCATTGCCATCACAATGGAGCTTGTGATCATGTCAAGATCGCATTGGAGGTCAATTAATCAATCAGGTGATAGCAGAACGATGTTGGGCTCTGAAAGGTCGCGGGAGGTTGCACGAAGGTCGCACGAACGCCAAAGCGTGTTGACCAGCAAAATAAATAGGCGGTTCAGTTGATATTGATTGACAAGCGTCAGTAACTCGATTGAGATAGTCAAGATGACGGAGCCCAAGCGCCACGTCTCGCGGTGGCACGCGGCCACCCCCACAACAACAACTAATAGTGCAGCCGATGCTGCTGTGGAGGCGCAACCAGAAGTGTCGCTGCGCTATTTGAATGAGTTCGTAGGCAAACTGCAGTGCGCGTCGGCGCTGCTCGATCACAAGCTCTACCCGGACGCCAAGGAGATCACCGAGGTCCGTCAGTCTTCCATTTGAATCGCGCGCCTTGCTAGTAGTATCACTGTGGATAAACTAGCGGGCATTAACGCTTGTGTGTGTATCTATATGATGTGCACGTGTGCTAGAGCATGGGCGTGTTCAAGGCTGTGCGCAAGTACGTGCTGCAGGATGACCAGGAAGCCGCTGCGGAGCACTTCACAGCCTTGGCAGCAGTATCAGCAGGAGACTCGACGGCGACACCTGCCCCAAAGGCGGACGGCATTGTCGTCGTAGGCGACGGTAGTACACGTGAGTGACCTCGTGATTTCTTGCCATTGCATTCAGACAGCGCAATGGTAGTTCTCATAGTGTTGGCGTCATCATTCCTAACTTGTTCCAGCTCGCACGGCCGCGATGTTTGCGCACCGCCTGCGCCACTGGAAAAGCTACAGCATCGACCCGGCGATGGAGTACCGGTCCTCCGAGGTGTCTTCCATATACAGTGTACAGACCTGTCTGAGCCATTGGCACCTAGTCTAACTATGAACTATCTGGATGATATTGTCCCTCCCTTGCTGTAAACAGCGCTCGCTCGGCTGGGAGACCATCTCGAACCTCGTGGTGATCCGCAACAAGATCGAGAAAGTACGCATCACACTGCGTCGCGCGATCGTCGTGCTCGTGCACGCGCACGTGACGCTCGAGCAGGCGCTGAGCGCCGTGGACGCCGAGACGATCGTCGGCGTCGTCACGCTGCCGTGCTGCAACTGGTTCAGCAAGCAGGAGGCGCTCTTCGGAAGGCACCCGGACGTAGTCTACGACGACTTTAGCATCCTTTCGGACAAGCGTGAGGTGCGTCTCTGGGTTGGTGGTGAGCGCAAGGCTACTGGCAGCTCTGAGGAGGCTTCGTTGCCAAGCGGCATCGTCATCTCGGATGCCGAGATCAAGGTCTGCATTCCGAAAACCTTCCGTACTGGCAAAGAGATTGAAGGAGTAGATCAAGAAGGAGACAGTGCAGCGATGATTAACCTGGAGGCAAAGGATCCGAGCGCGAAGGCAGCAGCGGAAGCCAAGTACGTCAAGGTGTTCGTCATCCTCAAGGACCTGCTGCTTTTAGCAAAGTCTCAACAAGAGCCGATTTCCACCGAACAACAACGACCACAGCACACGCAGCTCCCAGTCGAATTGAAGCCTCGCCTGACATCTGGCTCGCACATCCTGGTGCTTGATTCTCGTGCGGCAAAGGCGGTTGCCCCTGGGCTTCTTCAGGATGGACACCATCACGTGTACATCCTGGGTGAGCCGACAGAAATTCTGACCATGACCACGTTACCAGTGGACGACAAGGTCAACGCGTTCCAGCAAGAAGTCATGACGATCCCTCTTATCAAGCTGACTTTGGATCAGTCAGAGATGATTGTTGAAGAGCTCCAGGGTTCCGTTCGCGTCGCCACCAAGGAGTTGACGCTCGAGAGCCTAGAGAACGAAGACGACGACGTTGATAGCGGCTTTGATGTCACTTTCCAGTCACAAGTGTCGAGTTTCAAGCGAATCGACTGCGTGGTCGACAACCGGTTTCTATACCACGGCTTTCGTGGCGAAAGTCGAAATGCCGCGCTGTTCCGAAAGCTCTGCTCGCTCGTGTGTCGTGTCGCAGAGACTGCGAGAAACAAGCAGGACCATCAGAGCGAGGCTGACGCTTTGTCGGCGCCATCATCCTTGATCTGTGTCACGCCGCGCAGGAATTGGCGCAAGAAGGACTACCTGAGCCATGAAGTGCTTCAGTTCGAAGTGCAGGGTGTGCCAGTGAAGCAGCGACTACCGGAGTCCTGGGAGCTAAAAGACCGCTCGAAGCGCGACCAGGAGCTCACGTTCATCTACTGCTGCAGGAGGATCCACCGAGGCGACGCGGACCGCAAACAGGCCACGCACGAGCTGGAGAACCAGCAGAGCATGAAGGACGCGGTGCTGGCGATGAAGCAGACGATGCAGGAGGACTTTGACGCGGTCAAGAAAGTGATCACAGAGAGAAGTGTCCCAGGGATGGCGATTCAAGAGCTGTCTGTGCAACAGGTGATTGAACTGGCGCCACAGGCAGCCGAGATCGACCCGAGTGTTGTCACGGATCGCACGTACGTCCAGGTACTCGGAGAGATCAGCAACATGCGCCGATACACCAAGGGTATGGCGTTCCTCTCGCTCGCGCCGCCACAATTCGAATTGGAGGTCAATGTGGAGTCCAGGAACTCGGAGTTCGATCCGAGGAACCCGCTGCAGGTGTTCCTGCAGCTCCAGGAGCTCAAGTGGCCGCCAGAGCTCTTCCGAGACGTGCTGCTCATGCTGCACACAGGGGACCAAGTACGCGTGCTCGGCTTCCTCAAGAAGAGCGAGCGCGGTACTCCTGTGCTCTCAGTCGCCGCAATTTCGTTCGTGCGAGGCGAGTTTGAAGCCTACGCCTAGTTTAGGTCAAGTGAGACCTTGACTTTGGTCCGACGAGGTACGAACCGATACCTGGGTACCTAGCGGTAGGTGCAAAACTGCTGGTGGAGAAATGATGAATAGATATTATTGATACATATAGATACATGGACAAACTCTTATAAAACTTGGTCCATCGAAGTAGGTTGCTACACACTCAGGCGCGAATACTGGATGTAGCTCGCGTACGGGTAGCTGAGCGCGTACAGCACGAGAAAGACGCCGAGCGCGACGCGGCTGTAGCCTCCGTAGATGCGCAGCTGCTGCGCGTCCAGTTTCTGCTGCGGACAGAAGAACAGCGCTGTTAGAGACAACAGCTTGATGCCCGTGAGCACCAGCACCCAGTGAAACACCTTTGAGTTTGTGCTGGAGGTAGGATGCACTGCCGCGACGTCCCTAAGGTTGATCTGGAGCCCCTCAGCGTCGTCCATGATCGCATCAGAAAGCTGGGCACCGAGCGCCTTGACGATCGCCTGGAAGGAGCTCAGCAGCCCGAAGATCGTGCCTTCCGAGCCGATCTGCGCCACTTCGATCGTCGGAATGAAAGCCGAGAAGAGCAGCAGCACGCGGAAACCGGCGCGCAGCACGCTCATGGTCACTGCGACCCACGGCTGCTGCCGCACCACATCGAGCGCCACGAGCGAGTTGCCTGCAAAGTACAGCAGCGTCCACGAGACGATCACGCCGGCAGTGGTCTTGATCCAGTTGGCATTCACGCCAAACCATTTCCAGAGCAGCAGCGCGACCACAAACGCGGTGTCGCTGAGCACCGACTGTGTGAGTTTACCCTGAGGCGACTGCTGGTTCCAGATCGCGAGCGCGCGACCCACGTCCTTGTATTCGAGGAAGGAGAAAAAGTAGAGCACACAGTTGAAGGCGATGAGCTGCCAGATCGCCTTCTGCTGCGCGCTGCGCCAGAACTGCCGACAGGTTTCCACGAATTGAGACTTGGCCGCATGGACCCCGAGTTTCTCTTCGCGGGCGTGGTGAAGCACGAACGGGATTGGCACGAGCGCTAGGACGCCCAGGTGCAGGATGAACAGCTTGGCTTGGTTTGGGGTCACGTCGAGCTCCACGTCGTTCCTCTTCGTGTACTGCGCTGACACCCCGCTGAGCTTCACGAGCGTATGCGCACACACCTGAGCGCCGATGCGCAGAATCTGGTACGTGGCGACCAAGCGGCCGCGCCGATGCAGCTCCTCCTGTTGCGAGAGCTCGACGACGCGGATGTCGGTCGCGTTCGTGAGCACCACGAGCAAGAGCATCGCGCCGGTGATGCACGCGATCGCGGCGTTCGCAGGCGGCAGGTCAGTCCCAAAGATCACGTCAGAGAACTGGAAGAACACGAAGAGCACACACCAGAAGGCGCTCACAGCCACCCAGCCGCAGAGAATGTACCCGTTGCGACGATACCAGAACGGCGCGTACGAGTCCGAGAGAAGCCCTAGAGCCAGTACGATGGACCACTGGAGGTGCAACAGATCCTTGAGACCCTGGACGGATTGTGGACGGATCCCTAGCGCCAAGTACGGAAAGCGCATAAGCACAAACTCGATCGCGACGTACATGTACCCGGAGCATGTAGCCGAGAGCGCGTAGCCGTAGTAGTGCTTCGAAAAGAGCGTCACAGCGCCACCTTTGCGGAGCGCGCCGCCGAACGTCTGCGTGCTGAAGAAGCCGTTATTGTAGCTATCCACTGCCATCATGGGCGTGAGCTGTCTTCGATGTTGGCCCTGACCCTGACCCTGTTGGCGGTACTGCTGGTAGTCGAGCATCGCGGGGCAGGTGTCCATGTTATTGGTGTTATTGCAGCTGCTGATATTGAGCTCGTTGTCGTCGAACGAGAGCACGATGTCGGAGGACGGCAGCGTCTGGCGCCCGGGCAGCTGGAGCAGACTGTTGGTGCCGAGCGTGTCCATGAACGCGACGACGTTGCTGCTGGTATTGCTGCTAGTCGTGCTGCTGGTGCTGGTATCGAGCTGCTTCATGTCAATATCTGGAGCTGAGCCTTTGCGTGGGTCTCTAAACGACGGCGACGGAGGCTTTCTGCGAATGAGTAACTGGGTCGGGAACTCACTCGTCAATTGATTCCGATGCCGAAGAGGTGCCAACACCGAAGGGGTTGCCCTTCACATAGAGCGTGGTACGCTCCAGCCTTCGATTGCTCATTGCGAGTGAGTGCGTCTGCCAACAGTACACACACAGAACCGGCCCACCGAAGCTTCGCCTCGAATGAACGAAGAGTTGTGAGTTCATGAAAGAAGTACCTGAAGGTTAGGGCAAAGGAGCTTTGGCTCCGGAACCACACGACAAGACCCACGCACGCCACGGCCAAAATGAGCTCCGGTGCCACTGTCCGGGTGAGGAACTGCGACTGTCGCGCCGCGAATCGCACGTGAATCAGGATAAGAGTCGCGACAGCGCAACGTTGCAAAACAGCTGCGGTGTGTGTGTGTGGGCAAGTGAGCCTTTGGGTTCACACACAGAGTCCTAAATTCGCATGTCAAAGGCAATTTCCCTAAAACAATGCTTGAGATCCTGAAATTGTCCATCCTAACTTCCTAAAAAGCAGCTTTTTATAAGAGGATAACATCAGAATCTCTGTCAGAGTGTGCTATGATTGGTTGAAATTAAATCGTGGCTTGGAAATCGTCTCCTTCAGGATGTTGAAGCTGTGAATCAGAAACTGCTCCATGCTGCTCGCTGCCCAGCGAGTCAGCTGGAGCGTTGGTTGATTCGCTTCGACGCCAGTCCATGATGATGCGTAGCGACTCGGATTTGCTCAGTGCCCAAGTGCTGCTGAGCTTTGCTGAATCCTGCCAGAGTTCAAGAGCTACTTGAGCTTTACGGAGAGCCTCCTACCTCATTCAAACAACTTTGATAACAACACATGGTGCTCTCACCATATTTCTTGTTTCTTGGCGAACTATTCCAGCTGTAGTAGGATTATCTATTTCGTGCTGACACTGTTTTGTTTACTGCTATTACGTATTTTTAGGAAATCTAGTGGTAAAATTGTCGAAGCTGAAAGTAGGTTGCTGTGGGGAAGCTCACAGCGTATGCCACCACAAACATGATTAGCGCGCACTGACTGTAGCCTCCGTAGATGCGCTGCTGCTGCGCGTCCAGCTTCTGCTGCGGACAGAACCAGAGTGCGGTGAGAGACAGCAACTTGACACCTGTCATCGCCAGGATCCCCCAGAACACCGTGCACTGGATCGACGACGAGTTGGTTGCGAGGTCCTCGACTCGGATCCTGAGTCCTCCGCTGTCTCGAAGCGCCATCATGAGCTGCGCGCCGAGCACCTTGGCGATGCTCCGGAACGAGCTGAGCATTCCGTAGATGGTTCCCTCGGAACCTTGCTGAGCGACTTCGATAGTCGGCACGAATGCCGAGAGCAGTAACAGCACTCGGAGACACACACGCGCCATACTGAGGACCGTGACAATCCATGGAGAGCGCACGACGTCGAATGCGACGAGCGTGTTGCCCGTGAAGTAGATCAGTGACCAGGATACCAACACAAAAGCAATGGTCGTGACCCAGTTGGCGTTCACGCCGTAGTACTTCCAGAGCAAGAGTGCCGCGACAAACACACTGTCGTTGATCACCAAGCGCCAGAGATGGCCTTGAGGAGATGAATCGGTCGTCCAGAACCCAATCGCTTTTGTCACCTCCGTGAAGTCCAGCAGCGCGAAGAAAAAGAGCACGCAGTTGAACGCGATGAGGTGCCAGGTCGCCTTCTGCTGCGCGCACCGCGTGAACTGTCGGCAGGTCTCAAGAAAGTGCGGCACCGCAGTCTGGGAACTGAGCTTCTCTTCCTGGGCGAACTTGACGAAGAACGGGATCGGTAGCAGCGCAACAAGCGCCAGATACAGGAAGAAGAACTGTACTGGGAACGGTAGCACCAGCGAGGGAAAGGATGGACTTCCTGCTGTTAACATTGCTGATGACGAAGCCAAGGTTGTGGAGGTTGTCACAGCGAGGACGAGCGCGTGCAGCGCCACTTGAGCGCCGATGCGCACGCTCTGGTATGTGGCGACCAGGCGGCCGCGCATGTACAACTCCTCCTGCTGCGAGAGCTCGATGACGCGGATGTCGAGCGCGTTTGTCGCGATGACCAACGCGAGCATCGCAGTCGTGATTCCCACCACAGCGACTGCAGGAGGCGGCACTTGGGACCCGAAGACCTTGTCGGAGAACTGGAAGAGCAAGAACAACACCGTCCACACCAGACTCGCGACAGCCCAGCCAAAGACGATGTATGCGTTCCGTCGATACCCGAACGGCGCATACGCGTCTGAGACGAGCCCCAGACCCAACACGACCACCCACTGCAGGTTGAGCAAGCCCTGGACGTCTCGCGTGCTCTTCAAACCCAAGACTTCAGGCTGCAGCTGCATGAGCACGTATTCGATCGCCACGTACATGTACCCCGAGACGAGCGCCGAGAGTACGTAGCCAGCATACTGTCTGGAGAAGAGTGTCGTGTGAGGCGAGCCCTTGCGGAGCCTTCCGTAGATGTGAGCCTGGAAGAACGTGTTGGTGGTGGTGATGCCGTTGCCATTGCCAGCGGTGGTCGGGGTAGTGTCGCCTGTGGCCAGATTGTGCTGGTAGAACCCGAGGATCGCGTCGTCCTCGTCGCGGAGGAAGAAGCCGCGACCATCGTCGTCGATCGAGAACACGAGGTTCGACGAGTTGTACGTGCAGTGACTGCGCTGCGAGTTGGTGGTCACCGACACAGAAGACATGTCGCCATTCGAGTTAAGATACGCTGATCCAGAGGCGGGCATTGCAGGGATACTGGATGAGGCTGGCGACACGAACATCACGGACATAAGGGGCTCCGGTACTTGTAGCTAGGGCTGGGATACTATCCGGTCCTCAAGGCGTACGCAGCTGGGTGTGAGTGAATTCAAGACTGATGATGAGGGAGTCCACCGAAGTTAGGTCGACTACTGTATTTCAGTTTGGTACCCACTTGACTGCACATGACAGGCAGTGAAGAGCCATTTCGTAAGTGAAGATTGTATGACCAACTCGGCACGGTTCCCTCAGGTGCAGGTGCACCTCTCTTGCTCTCTTTCGCGCACGCTTTGCGCCTCGATCATCCCAGATCATGTTATCCCATCGGATAGATTGACGCGAGCGCCACACGCGGTGGTGGGAAAGATGGGAGGGGGGTACAGTACCGTACAATAGGCAAGCAGTCAACACCTGAAAGACAGGCATCACGTTGCCTGTCCCCCATGTACATTTAGGATCTCTTGTAGGAGATGCACCGGCCATTACCCGAGTTGTGACTCTGCTAGCGATAAAGGCAAGTGGAGGCCGACTCACCGCACAGTCAGGTGGAAATGCTACAGTACCTTGAGACCTGAACGCCCAGCCACAAAGACTTCGAAGGTTGCGCGCATTCACAACAGCAATCTGCTTCTTCGGTGCTTGAGGTCGCGCTTGACACGCACTGCCGGATCGCATGGGGATACCAAAGCAGGTTGATGATACTTCTGGTGTGGTGGCGACTGGGACCCAACTTATTTGCGCGTTGCTCACTCTGCACTATCAAACAAGACTTGAGAGAGAGCAAGGGGCGGGTATTAGAGCCTAGGTTCTGCGACAGGCGCCACAAACAAACACGCATGCGGCAGCCAACAACACGAGCAAGAGCAACAAGTGTATCCACTTTCGCCCTCGAGGTCTTCTCCGACCAGATTGCAATTTGCTTGAGGGTGGTCGGAGTGAGTAAAGGCTCGATCAGCATTCTGAGGTCGTGCACAGGTGCTCAATTTGAGTTGTTGCTCGAGCAACTTGACTTGGGTACGCCAGCCCCACACAAAAACAGATGCCAGTGTGCATTGCGATTGAGAACATAGTGCTGTACCATAGAGCCATACAGAGAGCTCACTACTGCTCCTGTCGAAGAGATTACAATTTGGATTTGGTATTAGCTTATGCTCGACTCAAGTCCTTTGACACCAAACACCGTGACGGATTTTGGCTGCCAGCAGTGTGTGATGGACGAATCCTTAGTTTGCCTGTCGTGCGCTCTCACTGAACTGGACTGAAAAAGCTGATCGTCTTGATTCACACAAACAAACCAACAGGGGCTGTCACTGTCCTGTGTGCAAAAGCACGAAATGATCACCAAGCCGAAGGACAGACGATGTTGTTTATGCTGAGCTCACACAGAAACAGGCACGGTCTCCGCCGATGATGTCCCTTCAGGATATTAACACTTCCCTAGTTGCCAACTCTCAGCAGGTTCGGGTGGTCGGAGAAGATGAGATCGGCCCACTGCTGCTTGGAGATTTGGATCGCATTATGCAAAATCTGCTTCTCGAGCACGAGCATCTTGCTGATTTGCTTCTCGCGACTGTTGGTATGTTCCGACTCATTTAAGACTCGGAGCCTCTCCTGGTCCTGCTCCAGACTCGTCGGGTACTGTTTGAGCAGGTTCGAGCACGTGAGCAGCAGCGCGCGCGTGGCAGCGAACTCATTGCGCAGACTCACAATGTGGCGCGGCTCCGAGTACGACGGCTGCTTACGGACTGTATCTATGTCTTCCTCTTGCTGCTGCTGGACTGGGCCTAGAAGGTCCTTGTACCTCCCCACCTCCGCGCCGCTGAGCACCTTGATCCGCAACGACGTGAGCATACTTTCATCCAGCTTCTCACTGTTGTATCGCAGCACATACGTGTCGTTCATACTCATGTTCTGCGTGGCGATGAGGAACGCCTTGACGTCCGCGAGCGGGTCGTTGGCTTCCAGCACGATCGACAGGTCCATCTTGTCCAGTGTGAAAGAGGGCGTCGGCCGCGTGAAGCCGTGGTTGACCATGAGCATCGTGGACGACTTGTCCCCAAAGAACAGCACGGTTTCCTCGCCTGGCGCGTAGTCCCTGGACGCGTGCACCACGAGCTCCTGCTTATCATAGTCCATTTCGATGCGGCTCGGTGGGCAACTGCTGCTGTTGCTGTCCACACAGACGCCGATGGTGCTGAGCACTGGTGCGAGAACCACGTCCGCCTCCGTGTCGCCCACGGGGAACGCGTGCGACCAGACGACCCCCATGGCCCAGCGGAAGTTTGCGAGTGTGAACTCATCGGGGGCAAACAGCGGCGGACTCACGGCCGCAGCGGACGTCAGCGGCTCGAGAAGCGCCTGGAAGAACTGCTCGAGCGCACTCACACGGGCCGCGATCACTCGGAGCAGCTGCGAGCCCTGGAGCAGCTCCAGCTCCTCCCTCTTATAGAACAGCGCACTATCCAGACCGTCGGCAGCGGACGGCAGTGAGTCAATAAACTGGGAGAAGTTGGACTTGTCGCCCAGGAAGCGCTCTTCCAGGAGGTGCACGGCGAGCGCGATCGCCGACGGTAGGTCCGGGTTCGCGTTCAGCAAGAGACCCACGCGGCCTCTCTTGGCGGACTCGAGACTCATGATCTGGTTGAATGGAAGTGAAAAGAGCGGTTCCTGGGACCTAATGGTCGTAGTCGCGACGTACCCGACTCCACGACCAAAGTTGAAGGCATTCGGGGCGATCTGCGACGGGAAGAAAGGGATAGATAGAGAGATACAAGTGAGCCAAAGAGCAACCTCCAAGCCTCCACAACTAGCTCACAGCGTAAAAAAGCCCTCACCTTTCGCAGCGATGGCGCCTCTGGGACTTCCAAGTCGCCGCCACCGAGTGCACTCAGCTCCACCTGTGTGAACTGCTGCCTTGAACTGTCTTCCCCTAGTAACCCATGGTGAATGGTGCTCGTATCACTATCATCAGCGTGATCAGCGTCACCGTCGTCGTCGAGATCCAGTTCAAAGTCAAAGTCCAGATTGCTTGTGATCGCGTCATTGCCTTCGAGCGCGATGCTCGCAGCACCAAAGAGCGCGCCACCGGAAGCCATCGCAGTGTTGACAGCAGCAGCGTTGACAAGCAAAACACTGTTGGCGGTCTCTGCTTGGACGTGGAAGCGCAGCCATTGCGCAGACGGTGGAGAGCCTGCTGCGATCAGCAGCGACAGAAGCAGCAGCGGGAGCGCTCGTCGTCTCAGCATCTATGTAGACTCTTTTTCTGTGTGATGCGAATCTGGAAATGCGCCACGTGAGACTTGTGTGGGTTTGATTGCCGACGGATGGATCCTGGTCGAAGAGCCGCGTATCTTTTGCGTTGAAATAGGCACCTCTGCTAAAAAAAAGGGAGTCCTTATTTAACAGTCCTACATTAGATGAGTTTACACCATTCAGCCAGAAATGACCTATATTAGATTATTAACTCGCAGTCTTCTAGGTCACTCTTCTCACTGTTGTTCTCAACCCCCAAAGTAGTACTCCTGGATTTTCGAATGCGATACCGATTCACAGATAGCATTCGTTGCGGCGTCTACACTGGAGGAATACCACGCACCGATCACCAGACCTGGTTGATGTCTTTCATGCGTGTGATCCCAACAGCACTGCGCCATGTGTCAAGGCACGACCGGATGAGCCCGCCCATACAGAACGGGATGCGAAATCAAACTTGTCCCTCTTGTTGACGGGTGGATCTCAGATCGCTTTGATGCGTTCTAACTGTAGATTTTCTCCCGCCTGAGAATTCAGAGCTGCTGTTCTAAATTATCCATCGGGTCCATCGCGGGGACAGACTTTCCATGTTGTCGTTGGGACGCCGATGTTGTTGGCCATTTCTGTGTAGAATCGAGTTGAAGATACCGCCAGCAGCTCATAGTATGAGCATTCAATCCAAAGCGACACCAAGTGCGAGGTGCTGCATGCGAGTGGGGATCAGAGTCCTACAGTACAGTCCCATCACCGAATCCCGGGAATCGAGGAGCTCCCAACGTAGCAACCTTGATTGGCTTGAGTAGACTGTGAACTACCAAGTTCAAGTAAAAAAGCATGGATCAAGCCGAACATGCGGAGATACGCCGTTCTGACGTTGTGCTTTTGCCGGTCCATGAAAAACCCCAGGTACGCGATTGTGTGTACAGCTCAGTCCAGTCAGAACAATATTGAGACCACCACGACCTAGGATCTCTTGGCATCGATGAGTGTGTTGCTGAACTCATTGAAAGGTAATTTGGACGGGAAGGAAGGAAGGAAGGAACGGAATGGAGGACATGTTGCAAATCGCGCCAAAGTGTGGTCTCAAGACTCGAGTCTTCTGGTGAAATAACTGGCTGCTGACTTGTGCTGTTCGTGAAAGAAGTATATTCGCCTCTCCCAAACGAAATGTAATTATAGGAAGAGATACCCCCATTTGACATCTGCAGCTGGCATTATGCCAACAGTGGATGGAGCTTTCACTGCTTGACCCCACATCAGCTCCAGTCGTGGTGCAGCAAAGTCACTTCAAAGATCCCCGAGCGCCAGTGCAGTACAGCACATAGATGTAATAATGCATGTGGTTGCTGTACGCGAGTTCTCTGACGTACCACGGCTCGACTGGATGAGCCCAATCACGGGGCGAAATCACATCTGCCACTCCTGTTGACGGACGGCTATCGCAGATTAGACCGCTGCGTCATCCCCCAAAATTTCCTCCCGCAATAGAACTGAGCGAGTTCAGAGCTTCGGTCTATCATTTGGAAGACCGGGGCAGTTCTGGCTTCGGGGCCTTCGAGTTGTTGTTTTGCTTTGACTCCAGGCTTTGACTCCTGGCGTTGGTGGTGTTGGTATATATGAAGAGTCGAGAAGAGTTAGTCTGAGAATTCCTACATTAGTGTGCTGACATAAAACAACTAAATTAGGGATGTTAATTTATACACTTACATTAGGGTAGCTTGTATTTGGTAAAAAAAGACACGCAATTTTGACACCTAGTTTACACTGTCAGCAATAAATCAATGTTACACGAAGGTGACGCCAACCGTCGCAACGCAAATCAATCGCAGCAAAGACACAAAAGAATACCAACAAGCAAGCATCATGAGCGACGAAGCAAACGGAAATGGATCAACTCCTGCGACTGCTGCTGCACCGAAGCGCCTGGCAGCGCGCCTGACGCTGGAGGAGAAGCTTTGGTTTGACCGCCGCAAGAGCGACCTGGAGCAGTACTCGGCCTTCGGCGCCGGTATCGGTGCTGTCGTCGCCGCTGGCGTGACCTGTGCGTATCATCGTCATCGATCATATTTTTTATCGTTTCTATTGGCTGCTCTTCTCTTGAGCAGCTCTTTTGGAGTTCTCCGCCAGCATATTTACTGACCATGTCGTCATGTGTGTATGGATCTATCTATGTGTTGTTCTGTATGGCTACAGCGTTCGGCCCGTTCAACCGCCGCGTGCAGCTTGCGTCGATCATCGGCTGCGCCGTCATCGGCGGCGGCTCGGGATACCTCTATGCCGACACGAAATCGCTCGCACGCATCGAAGACCTGAGCGCGCAGAGCCGACTGCGCAAGGAGTACCAACAGCTGTACGTGTTGGTTTGCGGTGGCGCTTTCATTCGCGCTTGCAATATGCAAAAATGCGAAGCTCACGCCGTTCGTTATGTGGATGTGCGTTTTTTGACAGGTTGCTAGAGAAGAAGGCGTCCACCAAGTCCAAACCAGCAGAAGACAAGTAAGAAGCCGACGAGACAATCCAGTGGCAGTGAAAGCAGCAAAATCAAGATGGCTGAACGAATAGAATGAGCAAAATGGTCAAAGCTATATCAGCAAATCAAAGGCAACAAACAAACAGCACAAGCGTTCTTCATGGCTGATGCTGCAGCACCGACACGACTGATGTAGTAGGCAAATGGCAAATCGATTGGATTATGCCCAGTCATGCAAAAAGAGAATGCTCAACCCCCCACCAGTCTCTCCCTCTCTCTCTCTCGTATCGTGATGGCGGGATGTTTCTTGCAGCAACGTCTCGCAGAAGTCTCGCGTGGGAAGCGAATAGTCAAGAGACGACCGCTTCTTCCCCTTACTCATGCTGCGACTCCTTGATCGTCTGCTTGAAGGAGAACGGGTGGAACTTGTAGCCGTCCGCCTTGTAGAACTTGCTCTGGAACTCGACCCAGTGCAGACGCAGCGCGTGCAAGAAGCACTCGAGCACGTCCATCGACAGGATCACAGCGAACGTCACGGCCGCGAACAAGGCAAAGCCGATGAAGATCGCGATGAACGAGTCGCTGTTGATCGACGACAGCATCGCCTTCTCCCAGAACACAGTAGACAATTCTAAACACAAAGACGAATGCAATCAGTCGTTAGCACAGGTTACAGTAAAACAAACACCAGACAGCAGATAAAAAATACATACCAGAGTGCGCCAGACTCAACGCCCAGAGACGCAAGTACGACGCCGTGTTCGACACCATACCGAGCACAAACTCGATCGTCTCAATGGCCTGGTGGATGAACACCTCGCCAAACTCAAAGTGTTCGCCGTGACCGTCGTGGCCGCCGTGACCATGGCCCGAAGCTGGAAGAATGTGCGCCGACTCGTCGTTGTCGTAGTCCACGTGGTGGCTCACGGCCGGAGCCGCGCGGCCGTTCAGGAACTTCAAGTACAGCGGTTTGACCGCGAGCATCACCGGCACCGACAGGAACGCGAGCATGAGCAATGTCTGCTGGGTCTTCGTCTGACCATCGTACATCGGGTCATCCACGTGGAACGGGTTCAGCGCAATGTTGATCAGCGTGTTCACCAACGCTGGCGGACGGCAGCCGAGCTTCGGACCTTCAAAGTTGTACGGACACACCTCGTGCGCCATGCGCTCCGTCCAGTTGATGCTCCACTTCATCACGATCAACACCACCATGTAGAAGAACAGCGCCACGGAGAACACGAGCTGCGGCACAAACTCGAACAGGAACGACGAGTAGTCCTTGAAGTACAGCGCGTTCACGCCTTTCAAGCAGATGCCGAAGATCATCTGGATAATTCCGAGAATCACCGACAGCTTCATCTTGAACGAGTTGAAGAACAGCAGCTCGTTCTCCGACGTCTTCCACACCGGATCCAAGCCGAAACCGTACACGTTCTCGCCACCCGAGACGTCGGTCGCATTCACGTACGAAGTTTTGCCGTTGATCTTATACATCGCTTCGCACTTGGCTTCCGAGTGCTCGTGCTCGAGGCAGTCCGGGTACGCGAACTTCGAGCCGAAGAGGTTCAACGACAGCGAGAAGAAATCGTTGTAGATCAGACCCGCGTAGATCGCAAACGCTCCCATCATCGTCAGCATGTAGCGTCCGCCGTAGATCGACGTGAGCATCTCGCCCATCGCTACTCCATCGCCCATTCCTCCACTCGAACTGCGCACCGAAGCCTCGCA